>WOGO01000713.1:0-21421 GCA_015342085.1 Leptinotarsa defecta | reverse complement strand
GGTTTCTCGCGGAACCTAAGGTTTTCCGCGATACTTCGCGATTATTATTATTATTATTATTATTATTATTATTATTATTATTATTATTATTATTATTATTATTATTATTATTATTATTATAAAAACAGAATGAAGTAAAATATCATACGATAGATGTCTGTTAGGAGTTCCTACAGTACTTGTTTATAATCAAAGAGCCATATTGTGAATAAATCACCTGCCGGACTCAAAACGTAAAATCCTAGAATGAAAGCGGGCACCTCAAGAACCTCGTGGAACTTTCGAAAAAAAACCAAATTCCTGCTGACTTCAACTATTCAATTCTCACACTTTGTATATTATTCAAGAAGCAAAGAGCAGACAGTTCATTATAGTATTTTGTGACAGTGTCTCTGCAATTATTCTCAACGGTCCATTTTTCTCACAAGCGCAGAAATCTCACACCTCAGTAATTAACAACTTGAGTAGATTTCTCGACATAACTTCGTTTGTTCAAGGAAAGTGTGTGCCTTGAGTGATATTACCGCTGGGGAGGAACTTGCGGTATAATAAACATGCAACATTCAAATTAGGCCAGCGCGACAACATGAGCACAGGACGATTTACTTTCGTTCTTGTTTTGTTGACGACAACGTTGTGGGGTTGGAATGCTGTTGGTTTTTGTATAACATAGTGAGGGTGATAATGGGGCGAGTCAAATTCCTGACAATGCGGAAATTTCAATGTGCTGGTAATATATTATACAGGGTGTTCCTTAATGACATACGAATAGTCAAGGGTGTAAATTTACATGGAAAAATTATGTTGAGTTGCCCCGTATGCTGATACTGAATATACATATAAACACATGCAATCGTTTCTAATCATAAATTGCTATAAGATAAAGCAAGAATAAGAAGAATCAACGTGCTATTTATAGGCACACGCCGCTAACCCCCGCCGCTAATCCCTGCTAACCGCCGCAACCGCTATATTACTGCATTTTAAATCTGTAATATTTTCGAGGATATTCATTGGAATTACATCATGTAATGGGGCATATTGATCTACATTAAATACACAATATATTGCATATATCAATCAATTTGGATTCCAGGACATCGGCTGTGGATGTAAGTCTTTACCCACAGCAGGAAGTTGCATATATTAATGAGGATTTGGAAGTGATTTAGAAGTGACCTGCTAAACTACACCTTACGGTGGTAGTTCAGCAGGTCTAAACTACAACCTCATGGTTGTAGTTTAGCAGGTCTTCCGTGAATCTGGGCGAAAGTTTATTGACGCCTGCCCTATTCCTGGTAGCTTATTTCACAAATCTATTGATTCAGTTTGCCTCCATGAATTCATGGATGTCTTTACACATGCCTTCACTACCTCGTAGAAGGGTTTTGAGCCGATCATAGCCTCCACGGCCTAGAACATTGGCATTATCATTGCTCTTGTGACCCTCATGTCCGGGTTCCCAAGCTAGAGTAACCCTTTTTTGGGTACTTAGCTCCTTGAGCTAAGTTGGGGGTTGAAATGGACACGAATATGTCTTAGCATAATCATGTTGCTGTATTTGCGAAGGCTGCTCCTCTAAAGCTTGGAACACTGTTTCGAACCAGGAAACTGTAAAAACCTCAGCATTTTTTGTTGCTTTACAAAGCTAAGATCAGATCTTCTTTGGAGTATTGTTCTCGTGTATGGAGCTCCACTCCTAAGCATATCCTGAAGCTGTTGATTTCCATCCAGAAAAGAGCCATCCGCCTGATTGAAGACACGAATATACTTGCAACCTTGATAGTCTGGAACATTGAAAAAATGTTGGGGAATTTCTCTCTCTCCTATAGATATTTTCACGGAATGTGTTCCAGTGACTTGGCATATTTGAGTCAATCAAGAGCGGTACATATCAAGAATACGCGGCGGAATGAGGCTGCTCATCGTTTTGAGATTCAGCACAGTACACCTCAAACTTCACTGTTCAAGAACTCTTCCATTTGGAGATCTGCGTTTATGTGAAATAGACTTCCCGAGAACATTTTTCTAAGCATACATAGAGACAGACAGTAGGAAGCGACTTTGTTTTATACCACAATAATACGGAGTGATGGAAATTTCAAAAGAAAATGGAAATAATTCAATATTTCCAAAACTATTTGGGAAATCTTAGTGGTATTTGGTGAGTAATGACAGACGACCAGTGTTCATATTTCTCAATATAAAACTGGGTAACAACTTCAACAGTGGCGTGAGTACGGAAATTGACTTTAACATGTCTGTAGAACAAAATGATACGTCTATGAATTTTGTCAAATACAATTCATTTTGGTAGCCCTCATTCAATTTCAAATGAAGGATTTATATTGAGTGTCACTGTCAATGCATCTTTTTTGAGTAAAGAAAGAGGACCCCTTGTATTGTCCGAGAAATTATGATGAAATTCAATTGTATTAAATTCGATATATGTTCAATTTTTGAATAAGTAGGCGAGGACACTCAATGAAGCTGCACATTTTTCGATACAACATGAAAATCTCTAATTTAACAGTGCCATGCGTTCCGGATTAAATTCGTTAGTTTTAAACGTTACGTTTAGGCATTACTTTCCAGAGGTTTCGAAAAGTGTGTCATCTTTTGTTAGTACTACCTTCGAAACATTATGCAAAATCCGCAATTTCTATCCCACAACCTGTTCACGGTCGAAGATAATTGACCAGAGAAATGCCATTCAGGATTTCCACAAAAATTTAGGAGTGCAAAAATTGTATGACGTAGGAGAATTGATTTTTGCTTGAGTTTTTGATTTCCTAAAATCGAATATTTTCTTCATTGACATTTTACCAACGTAAGTTATGAGTCATTTCTGTATGACAATAGAAACAATCTCAGAGGGAATATATTCGAGAAACCTCAAGTACAGAAAATTGCATTGAAATAAGCAGGACCTCCAATTGAATTCTGGAAATTCTGGGCACGAGTTTCAATATATTTTGAAGTTGATTATCGAGTCACCGCAAAGGATGTTCCACCTCGTCGGTGGAAAAAGACTAGAAAATTGGATTGAGTTCTATTCACTACTACTCGACAAAAACTCCATATTTGAATTAATTTCACGCTCAGTGAGTACTCACTACCACTAGTCTCATTAGAGAAAACGAGTTTTCGTGCATAAAGGATTTCAAATGAGGAAAGTTCAGGAGACTCTCTCATTTAATTTTACAGTTTTTTTGTTATCAAACCAGTGAATCACTGGCATTTCGAATAAAATCATCGGTTCCGTAAGCAAATCTCAATGATGATTATTTCTGTGATACAGATGAAGAAGTACTTCATTATTGATAAATAAAGTAGTTAGATTCGAGACACAACATACTGTGAAATATATTTCATAAAAATATGCATCTGAAATTGAATGAAGTAATTGAATTATTGTTAGAGCGAACCCCAAAATTTTTTTATGATGAGTTACACAGTGCATTTGTTGAATGTCCCTCCCCTTTTATTTTTTGAACGAGTCAACTCAAAAAATTGAAATTTGGGATAATGAAATTGATGCAGGAGTGCTTCATTTTGAAATGAAATTGACAGATGAAACTTGCAAGATGGCGACTTGGCACCATTTTGAAAAAAAATAAATGGAAAGGGACATCTTGTGACATATCTTTTTGAAGCTCCTGAGAAAAGCTTCATAACCCTTGAATATAATGTCAATATCTTCAACTACTACAAAATGGCGGAACTTTTAATGATTGTCTGAATACATTGACATTTAACTACATGATATGAGGTAATAAGCTTTGAGGTCATTTCAAGTTTCTTTGAACTTCTAGACATATGAACAGCCTATTCGATATTTCACGTCGAACATTTCCGAACACAGTAACGTCAATATCTCTACAACTATTCATTATTCTCTGCCATATATCCAATATTGAAGCAAGTTCAGTTTCGTACACCTTTTGCTTCAAATAGCCCCAATAAAAAAGTCCAAAGGTATCAAATCTGGCGAGCGGGATGGCCATTCTGTAAGACCTCGACGGCTTAACCAACGACCGAGAAAAGTAGTATCCAAATAGATTATTATTTGTCTGGGATAATGTGATATCTATAACGAACTCATTAGGATTCGCTTCGACGATTTCAGTGATGAAAGGGTCAACATTAGTTTCCAGCGTATTCAAATACAGTTCACCTGTTGAATTTTGATCAATAAATAGAGGTCCTACACTATGGTTTCCCAATATTCATGCCCTAACGTTAATTTTTTCTGGATATTGGGTATGTGTTTCCCAGAAAACGTGAGGGTTGGTGTCACTCCAATAACGGAAATTTTGTCTGTGAACATTGCCGTTTGAAAAAAATGTACATTCCGTTACTAAAACAAATATTGTGGAGATAGGTAGGATGTCTTGCAATGGTTTCCATCATGATATTGCAGAATTCTGTTCTTCGATCAGGTCATCTTCAGTTAATTGGTATACCATTTTAATTTTTTAGGGATGCAATTTGGCCACTTGTGCAAGGTAATGTGTATCATCAACATGAAGTCGATGATTTCCGATAATTAAAAAAAGAATTCTTTCAGAGTATCTACCTTGCACTGACGAGTGTCCAAACAGTTCTAAACTGGTCTGCCAGTGTGTTCCAATAATTGAAAATATATTGCGGCAGTTGTATCGCCAACAGCATATGCAGATATAACTTCAGTGAAGAATCCTTCACTGACACCTGTCGGATATAATTCAACGCCTTTTGTGGTATTAGCCAGGAAATTAGTTGTTTTCTGACAGGTGTCAGTCCATTATTCTACAGTGTAGGGAGTTGAGACTGGCCTGAACAAATAGTTTCTTTGGATAATTTGATTAAATTTGCAGCAGAAGCCAAATGATACTAACTCAACACAAGTGTCGGTTTAGGCGTAATAATTATTACAATACCTTTTTATGCCTTGATATATTGTAACTATTTTGAATTTCTATGTTTTACATTGTTCCCCTTCGTTGCTGAAAATTATCTCATGTTATTCAATGAAATTAATTTTTTTGTGGAGGAAAATTTGTTTTTTATCGACCTTTTTTTGGGTATTTGTTATCTTCCACAATCTGAAGAATATAAAAATTATAATAGAGAACTGTATACAAGTGAAGAAGGGCAAACTTTTCAGTTTACCCCGATAAGTTACTGCGTAAAAATCAAAGTATTTTTCACAAAGAAAAATCTTCTATTTATCAGTAACTAGTCGTATTTAACAATTTTGCCTATCAAAAAAATTGTTGAGAAATAATATGATACTCACCTTAACGTTCCGGAGGCCAAAATCTCATCGATATCTCATGTTGCGTTGATTTTTCGTTCTGATTGGTAGATTGAATTCATTTACTATAAATTTCATACTTATGCGTTACTAAACTTTCAGTTTTCCAATAGTAACATTCTGAAATTCTTGAAGTTTCATCTATTCCAACTGGACGTTTCCCATGTATGAATAATGTGATAAAATTCCATTTCTTGTTACAGGGAATAGTAGTCAAAATACGGTAATGAAGAAAGAACCGCACAATGGATTGGGATTTCTAGAGTGAGAGTCCCAAAAGCAACGCCGCCATGTTAGGGGCAGGATTCGAATTCACGTTCAGCTAATATGTTCTTAGTGGTCTCTTCAATACTGCTACTCAGTACCGGTTTAGCAGGTGAGATAATAACTGGACTAGATGAAATCAAAAATAGATTTACAAAAACGATCTTGTATTAACGTATATTCGAAATAAAAAATCAACTTTGAATCAAATAAATCCCCCAATTTTTCACAATGAATAATGTGTATGATGTAGAAACTGTTACAGATCAAGTTGAATAATATATCCTCATTTATGTACACACAGATAACTGACTACCTTAAGTATCATATAAATCGTGAAATGAAATGAATTGATGTGTTTGATTCGATCAAGAGTTTTCTTTCGTTTCAGTGCATGTTCATAAAAGCTTGTTTTCGAAGAAAATTTTATTATCAATGCATTTTTAGTTGTCGCTTCATTTAATTCAATGTGTCATTGTTGTATGATTTTTTCTAGAAACATCAAACTATACCTACTTGTGGTCAAGTTATAACTCTTCCAAAGTGGCAATTCTGAATTTTCTTCCTCTTGAAGTTTTTCATTTGATATCCGTATCTTGAAAGTGTATAAAAAACACCTTTGAGATACGTATTCTTCTAAAAAACTCTTTCATGGGTATCCCTTATCATGGGATACATTATGAAAATATCAGCAATCTTTGACAGTCCGCCATTTTGATTACGAGAGATTTGATATTCATGTCATGGGGATGTATGAAAACTATTTCGTCATTTTCAGCAGTTCGCCATGACATCAAGGTATTTTTAAAAGCTTTCATTTAACTTGACTTGTATGTATGTTAACAAATCTTGCAGGTTTAATTTGACCCACTTCCTGGTATCCGATTGACCTAAAATTTTGTATGCTGGTCCAGAACCGATGACAATGCATGTTAATCATAAAGGTGACCTGATGCTGCTGCCAGGATCGGCTCCGTACGAAAAATGTCCTCAGCTGTACGCATTCGCTTATGATAGGCAGTTGATAGGCCCACCATGAAATAGAAGCAACATCCAGAGTTACAATAGAAAAAATATATATCTAAAAAAAAACTTAAATCAAGCTTTCACCTTTAAATACCTGCTTCCAGACTATAAAAAAAGACAATAAATGTTATAGGTATAGGTTATAGGTTCCCAGAGTAAGAGGGTCAATCACGCAATGTGAGCAACAGGCACAAGAGGCATACCATGACTTGTGTAATTTGGTGAGATGGGCGTCATTAGCATTGGTCTGCAACTCGTTTAGGAGAAGGAAAACTCCAAAATCAAACCCGGAACGGTGTTTCGTCAGACACGAGTAAGTTCTAAGCTGAAAAATGTGGCGCATCTTTCATCAAAATACCACTCAAGTCAAGGTGAGGCCGTGCCTAGTACTGAGTGGCATCAGAGTGTCAAATGATGTCGTGAACGTACCACCTCAAGACACCGGAGCGCACCCTGTTGTATATTAGCTCTTACCCTGCTAAACGAAGCTCTGGGAGGAGGAGTAGGTACTTACCTACTTGAAAAACTTTCAAAACAAGCTTGTATTTAAGTGCCCTAAAAAGATCAAAATGAAATTCCAAATCACATCAGCCACATTCATTTATGACTTTACAGAATTGAAATTATAATAAAAGCTTATCGCGATAATTTTAATTTCTGATGGAAATTTTGTAAATAGGTAGGCACCTACTAAACTTGTGAGCAATTCACAATGTTTGTAATTGAATAAAAGTGCCGTGAATGCTTGAAATGTGGAACTTTAACCTTGAATAACTTTTTTACACACAACGAATTCATGGAGTTTCAAATTTATTGCAGAACATAGTTGATCTATCAGAATGTTTCAAAATTTAAATTTCATCTGACTGAATATGTAGAGATTTCTTCTGAGCATCGCGACAAGCTTTTATTATAATTTCAATTCTGTAAAGTCATAAATGAATGTGATTTAAAATTCAATTCAAATTGTTTACAGCCTTGTCCTTATCAAAATTTGGCAGGTTTCGATTGTTATTTCTATAAGTAAGAAAGGCTAGTCAAAATTGAATTCACGTTATTAGTTACTATCTTACTATGGAAGATATTGAACGCAAATTAGTATATAAAGAAAAATTCGTTTGGTTTTCCTGCACAGATTGGCAAAACAATACATATTTCACGTAAAAACATTTTTTAAAGAGGTGTATCAGCTACTGTAATTTGGCGAAAGAACTAGTGGTCGTGAATAGTTATTTTGGCGAAGGCGTAGTATTTCTGTGAGGCAATTGGTTTTTACATTTCCACTATCGTGAAGGTTTCAATACAGAAACACAAATAGTTTTTCTCCAGAACGTCGGATTTTCTTTCAATACAGGTATTCTCCATGTGCGTTTCATGTTCATTTTTACGTACGTTTCTACAAGTTAGAAAGACTGGTAAGAATTTGTCTACGTTATTAGTGAATGTTTCACTATTGAAAATAGTAAACTATAATTAATAATCTGTCAATGATGTTCCGTTTTCTTTCACAAATTGGCAAAACAATGCTATTTATTTCACGCGATGGAAAATTCGATGCTGTAATTTGGCGAAAGAACCGGTGCTTATAATTTAATATTATGGCGGAAGTGCTGGTGGTTATAAGAGGCAATCGGCAATCTGTGAAGTAATGGGTTTTATATTTTTACTATACAATAAAGGAATACAAATCACTTTGCTACAGAAAGTCCTATATTTTGTCAATACAAATGAATCAACGAAATTTATTATGGAAACTATAGAGATTGTAGTATAAAATCCCATTTAAGTTAATGAATAGAAATGCTAGAGTTGCAATCATCAAATTCTTGAATAATAACATATTTGAAAACTATAAAATGATACTAATAATTAACTGTTGGATTTGTGGGATGATCTTTTGCGGAAAGTCAAGTAGATGATGTCGAATTCTATATAACCGAATAGAATTTTTTCCATTATGAGAAAGCGTTGCAAGTAATGATATGAAAGCAATCGAATTTCATTTTAGTTCAAGGAAACCAATTTTCTTCGAATACTTGTATTGAAACTCATGAAGAAAGAGCATTCCGTTGTGAATACGAATTCAGTTCAAAAACAATCTCAGATTTCAGGAACGATTGATATTTTTGTTACAATTTTTGACAACTGAATCTCTTGACTATGGTTGCAAAAACGAACATATATCAAAATGAACACAATAACAAGAACCTTTTGGTTCTTTCATTTTTTTATTGAAGACCGGTGTTAGTTCAAACAAGTACTGCAGTTGACAAAAAAAATACAACAGAAATCAACAGTCCAATTTCTATACATAAATAACCTCGAAGTCAATGAAAATATATCGACAAACGTATTTCAAAATCGGAAATCTGCTGTATGCAGATTCGAAGGCTCCGCAAATTTGACATGCTTGTTGTTCACCCTTGAGCAAAATTCTAATAAAAATATTCCTCAACTATATAGAACTATACTCCTAGACACGAGACTAGGTCGTTCCAAAAGCAGTGTTCAACAGGAATATTTCGTAAGGTAATTCAGAATTTTTTCATGAACATAATAATTGTTCATAACATAGTCAATACCCATCGTCATGTATATGCCCAATGAATTCACCAGATTGGGAAAAAATTTTAGTTCTATTGTTCTTCAACCGGTGGTTTGTTTATTTGAAAGCACCATGACAGAATAAATCATTTTGTTAAAGCTGGAATTTAATGAAATCAGAGAACACAGAGAACTGCGATATCTCCAGGCCCGTTCATTTTCATGTAGGCATTATTACAAACCACAAAAGGATACAAACAAGCGTTTCTGTTGATAGAACCAGTGAGCTGGAAATATCACAGATTTCGAATATCGAAAATCGATTGAGCAAGCAATTTCTTCTGTTTCTTCAATGAATATTCGATGAACGTATTGTCCAATATTGTTTTCTTGAATGACTATAACTTTTCCTGGCAGAAAAATAATTTCAGTGTATTTGTTATACAGTGCATTTCTTTAATGTCCCCCCTTCTATTTTTTGAACGGGTCAACTCAAAAAATTGAAATTTGGGATAATGGGATTAATGAATGAATACTTCTTTTTGAAGTGAAATCGACATATGAAACTTTCAAGATGGCGACTGGGCGCCATCTGGGAAAAGAAATTGAATGGAAAGGGGGGTCTTGTGATACATCATTTTGAAGCTTCTGACAAATTCTTCACAATCTTAGAGTAAGAAGTCAATATATTCACATAACACAAAATGGCGGACCATTTACTAATTTCCTGAAGAAAACACATTATATCGATATTTCTAGAAATTTTTTTTTTCTGCCATATGGCAATTCCAACAACCCGATAAGGTTTGTTAAGTTATTTTTTGTTTATGAAAGCAACACAAAATATCAGTACGACAATGAACATAATTGTTCAGTTGAAATATTTTCATTAAGTTTTCGGTACCACGTCAACAATCTCTAAAATGGTCAATTCTCGTCCATTGGAAAAGAAAATTGAGCGATTTTTATTTTTATGAAAGGATTTTCAATGAACGTTTCTGAATCGTCCTATCTCTAGAAAATATTTGAGGGAACTTGTATCCAAATTCACGACTACCGGTAATGTACATAACAAAAAGCTCACAGTTCATCCGTCCATTCCGGAAGAACAGCAAATGCAAATAATTGTTGAGACGGTAGTAAATCCTGAACAGTCTACTTTTTCCATCGCGAATGTTTGTGAGGTGTCTCCTACTGTGTGAAGACTTTTGAGGAGGAATATATATCATCCATATGAAATCAAAATGGTGCACCAATTAACTGAAGATGGCCCTGATCGAAGAACAGAATTCTGCGGAAACCATTGCAAAGTGCCTGGGAAACACATACCCAATATCCAGAAAAAGGTAACATTCGGACAGGAATATTGGGAAACCATATCGTAGGACCTCTATTTATTGATCAATATTTAACAAGGGAACTGTATTTCAATACGATGGAAACTGCTGTTGACCCTCTCATCACTGAAATCGTCGAAGCGAATCCAAATGATCTCGATATAGATATTGTATTCCACCACATTAATCCAGATAAGTAAGAAACTATTTGGATACTAATTTTCCCGGTCGTTGGATTGGCCGTCGAGGTCCTACAGAATGGTCAGCCCGCTTGCCAGATTTGTCACCTTTGGACTTTTTTTATGGGGCTATTTGAAACAAAAGATGTACGGAACTAAGCCTGCTTCGAAATTGGATATATGGCAGGGAATAATAAATATTTGTAGAAGTATTGACGTTAGTGTTTTCGAAAATGTTCGGCGTGAAATGTCGGATATGCTGTTCATATGTCAATAAATTGAAAATGCCCATTTCGAGCGTTTTCTGAACTGACCTCAAACTTATTACCTCATATTATGTAGTCAAATGTCAATGTATTCAGACAATTATTAAAAGTTCCACCATTTTGTAGTAGTTGAAGATATTGATATTATATTCTAGGGTTGTGAAGCATCTGTTAGAAGCTTCAAAAAGATGTGGCACAAGACCCCTCTTTCGCCATCTTTTTCTTGGAAATTACTATGGAATTTTTCCAGTGAAGCCGGTTGCGAGTAAATAATATGTGAACGTTTGCTAAGCGGAAATCCGAAAAATATCCAGGAACGACGGTTTGGAATGAATTAAATGTAGAGGAAACATTCGATTCAACGGGGAAATAGATTTGGGACCTCTGGAGTAGAGAGCGATCAGGTCATCTCCTGATGATGCCAACTTGTTTGGTGAACATGCATACATCAATTTAATAAACTCAAAGGTATCAACTCTGATTTTCAACTCTGGCATAACAAACATCCAAAAGAGATTTGCTTTTTTAGATTGCATATATTCCAGAATGTCACCCTTATGTTTTCGTGAGACATTTGATAGTAGGTAAAAATATTAAACAATCAGGTTTGTTCAGAAGCGATCATAGAAACAACTTATAAATTGATCATTTCACTACATAGTATAAAACAAAGTTGCTTCCCGCTGTCTGTCCCTATGTATGCTTATATTTTTAAAACGGATTTTGATGCGGGTTTTTGAAGTGATAACTTTCGCTGACGCACACGTCAGCGGAAAGCAGACTCCTTCTCTCCCGTTGGACAGACCATCAGTGTTTACTGTGCGCTAGACATGTACCGTTGACAGGATTATATAAATTCAACCAGCAGAGACGTAATATCATTTATTATGTGAAACGTGGCCTAAAAATGATATATACCATTTTTGTGTATCAATATAATTATTTAATCGTACAAAAATAAAACAATTGGCTTATGATAGCTATAATATACAGTTTATTTCGTTAATGCCCCCCCCCTCCGTTTTATTTTTTGAACGGGCCATCTCAAAAAATTGAAATTTGGGATAAAGGAATTAATGCATGAATACTCTATTTCGAAGTGAAATTGACAGATGAAACTTCAAATATGGCGGCTGGGCGCCTTTTGTGTCTTGTGATACATCTTTTTGAAGCTCCTGACAAATGCTTCACAACCCTAGAGTACAAAGTCAATATCTTCACCTACTACAAAATGGTGAAACATTTAATAATTTCCAAAAGATAAACACATTAATATCGATATTTCTAGAAATATTCCTATTTATCTTCCACATGGCAATTACAACAACCCGATAAGGTTTGTTGAGTAATTTTTTGTTTATAAAAACGTCAAAAAATGTCAGAACGACAATGAACATCATTGTTCAGTTAGAATATTCTCATTTAGTTTTCGGTTTTACTAGTAGAAAGGTACCACGTCAACAATCTCTAAAATAGTCAGTTCTCGTTCATTGGAAGAAAACATTGAAGCGATTTTTATTTACGGTGCGACTCGTAACTTTCACGATTCCGAAAGGATTTTCAATGAACGTTTTCCGAATCGTTCTATCTGTAGGAAATATTTGAGGGAATTTGTATCCAAATTCACAACTACAGGTAGTGTACATAACAAAAAGCCTCCAGGTCATCCGTCCATTCCGGAAGATCAGCAAGTGCAGATAGTTGGTGGAATGGTAGTAAATTCTGAACAGTCTACTTATTCCGTCGTGAATGTTTGTGAGGTGTCTCCTTCTACTGTGTGGAGACTTTTGAAGAGGAATAGGTATCATCCATACAAAATCAAAATAGTACACCAGTTAACTGAAGATGACCCTGATCGAAGAATAGAATTCTGCGAAATCATGAAGGAAACCATTGCAAGGCATCGTACCTATCGTCACAATTTTAATGACGAATATACATTTTTTTTAAACGGCAATGGTCACAGACAAAATTGCTAAGGAACACATACCCAATATCCACAAAAAATTAACGTTTGGGCAGGAATATTGAGAAACCATATTGTAGGACCTCTATTTAATGATCAGAATTTAATAGGGGAACTGTATTTGAATATGCTGGAAAAGTCGCCATCTTGAAAGTTTCATCTGTCAATTTCACTCTAAAATGACGTATTCGTGCATCAATTTTATTGTTTCAAATTTCAATTTTTTGAGTTGATCCGTTCAAAAAATAAAAGTGGAGGACCTTAAAGAAATGCACTGTATATCATTCTCTACGAAGCAAATATCATCTCCTTTGACAGCTTTCAGACAGACTCAAATTCCAAAACTACCAGAATGAACCTCATTTAATAGTTGTGTTCCTCACAATCTACAGTAATAATATTGAATGTTTTTTGTCAGTACCAAAATAATAATTTCAATTGGAAACTCTGTGTCGAAATTATATTTTTTTTCAAATTTCTCCCGGTGGTAAAAATGAAGTAATTGTATTATTTTTTCGTTTATGTGGTGGTTCAGTATCTAATTCATGGAATTTTCTGTTTGAACTCAGAACAGGCTTCTGTGTGGGACATTTCCTTCTTGAATAATGAACGATGTTAATTGCAGCATGGAATTAGTCTCTTAGTCGCACAAAGTCATCATAATGAATAAATGAAATTCAGATGGCGCGAAAACAGAACCCACTCCATTGAGTTGGTAGTCCTGTAGAGTTGTAATCACCAAATAAAATTAAAATCCATTTTTATTCATGACCCTGCGAACACAAAATTTATTATGCAATTGAACATCAACTGAGTATAATTTCCATAATTGAACAAATTCGTTTCACGCTCTGTTTTCAATTACTCTCTCCCACATGGAATAAAAAACCAATGCTGAAATTATGAATTGTTTGGTGGAAACTTATACATTGCATGATTTTGAGTGGAATAGATGCATGACCTAAAAAAATACATTTTCATAAAACTATATTCATTTCAAGTGATGAAATAAAAAAAATATTCATCGGAAAAGGAATGTTGAAGACGTAATACCCTGTTCCACGAGAACACAATGACATCTACGGAAACAAAAAATTCACAACAAAACTAGAAACAATGATATGATAAACTTTCTAGACCTCACAATTACAGAAATCAACAGCAAACATGATTCCACAATTAACAACAGACCAACCCATACAGACACAACTATCAATAACCATTCTAATCACCCTCATCCAAATAAATCAGCGGGTCTCTATAGTATTATCTCAGGCTCACCAGCATCCCAATGTCCTCAGAAAATTTCAATTGGGAATCAAATAGATAAAACAACTTGCAGTAAATAACAACTTCAACTCGAACATGATTGATGACATCCTCGACAAAAAACTTTTCAAACAGGTCATTAGCCAAAGTATACTCCCAGATTGAAAACAGTAACACCTATCAAACACTCACATATACAAAAAACTCACTGGATAAAATAGAAAGACTGCTTAAAAAAGAGAACATTAACATAGCACATGAGAATGATAACTCCTTGTATAGACATATGAAGAACAACACGTTAAAAAGGGTTAGGTTAGGTTAGGTCAAAAGTGAGTGGGTCTACTCGCCCCTCTATGGCAACCCGCAAGGTTTTATTGTGGTTCTCACCTATTCCCACTCGTCCAAATAAACCCAGCTTCTTAACGAAGCCGATTACTTTGTATGGTGCTCTGCTGTTTCATCATTTTCCAAACAGAGGCGACACACGCTGTCTTCCGCCAGACATCGTAGTACATCCCTACTGTAGTCCAACAACTGTTAAGTTTCAAGCTTCGAAGGGTGAATGAAATGGGCCAATCCTGGAAGATTCTGACAGAAGTCCATAAATCTTCTTGCCATTCAGGTGTTCAATGTTTGTTTGGCAAACCCTAAAGCGATGTTAACAAAGGACAAAGACAATCTACAAACTAACACGTGGATCAGGCACGATAGTTCATAGAGGAAGGACTTCAATAAATTTTAGAAAGAAAATCACCGAACATGAAAGAAGCTGAAGAAACTAATGCTACCTATGCTTGCTACCTTTCAGAGGATAACCATGATATCAACATGATCTACGACATAGGAAAATGAAGAAACGGAAATTGAACCTGTTAGAATGAATGAATAGGTAATAATGTTGAATGAAACTACAATAATACGATTAAAATATTGAAGATACAAAATCAAAATCAAAATGACTACAAAGTAAAAAGAAATGAAAATAGGCAGAGAATTGAAAATGAACAAAGAAATTATAGAAATATTTGAAACCAAGCTACTTCACGACCTTTCGATTGTTGGTTAACGGAAAAACAGATTTCAATAGATTTTTTTTAATTGTCTTGGGTTGATGACTGACTTGACTATTTCTCCTAGAGATGACTATTTAAAGGTCATTCGAGCGCTTTCACCTATCCCCTTTTTTCTCTCTCTGCGTCACTGGTTTGGCGGGAGTTGACCATTAGGCGGAAGTTGACTGTTTTTCGCTTGATTACATGTTTCCACATTATACATATCTTCACGCTAGCTCTGCTCATTACGTCGTTGGACAACATATATGCAGCTTCTTTGAACTTCATCTTGAACCAGTGTTCCTCACTGTGAATTGTCTCAGCTTGGGATCACTTGATGTTATGTTGAGTTCGAACATACTCTGCTTCTCTAGATTTGCTGGTTTCTCCTCGCTGTGTGTTTTTCCTGTGCTCTGCAATGCGCACTTTCATTAACCTCTCGGTTTCACCGACATAGGTACTTGGAAGCATTGTCCACGTTTGGTGGCTTGGTTTCTGTGAGGCTGCTACAGATTTTGTTTCCGGATCTGATGCAGGTTCAAATCTTGTACTTGGACTCAATCTTCCTTATCCTTCCTGACAATTTTCGAAGTAGGGAAGTGCAAACACTGATTGTAACAGCTCCACTTTCTTGCGAGACTTTTCTAACCAAAGTCTGTTCCCTCATCACTTTGGAGTAAATATTCCACTGAAGATTTTTTTGATGATGCCCAGTTTCTTTTTCGAGACCTTCCTTCGTATTACAGAGCCGGAAAGCACGATCCACTAGGGTTTCGATGATTCCTCTTTTAGTAGATTGATGTTGGTTGGATTCGTGATTCAGATGATGCCCTAAGTGACTAGGTTTTTTCGGTATACAGATGTTTTTCACTTATTGTCGGCCCTCTTCACCAATACGTACAAGAACGGCAATTCTTTGGCAATTGTAGCAATTCACTCTGATATCCAATATCCAGCATTCACCAAACCCATATTTTGTTTCTCCATCATCCAAATTCAAAATGTAAAGTATTCAATTCTTCGCAATACGATATCCACCTGTCTAACACTTCCCGAAGAATATCTTGTTGAGGTATTTTCACCTCATTTTTGTGCATTCCACCGTCACATCTCTAGCCTACTCATCCGTACTGACACAGCAGAGCTGAATAGACATGACGGTGAGTCCTTTGCTTTGTCTGCTTCATTTTCTACACATCCTTTCCATCGTTCAGTGACTGTCGTGGCGATAATTGTGTTTGGTAAACATGAAGCCCCGTGGTATGTGGGAAAGTGAAAGAATTGCTTACGGATTTGTTTGAAGTTGAACATAATGTTTCTGGAGGCAAAAGGAATTTTTGGTGCGTTCAATATACATAGTGTATTGACATTTTCAGATTCAAATCGAAGATTTTTAGGAATTTTTAAAATTTCCCGAAATATCTTTCATCAGTTATATCTGGTATATCAATTGGAATACAATTTTCACTATGAAATTTGATTGGGAATAAAAAGATGGTTGAAAATCGATTTTAATTCTCAATATTTTGGATTCAATGAATAATAACAAAAATGGTAACATGAAATATCGAAAAATTTTCTATCTGGAAAAAAAATCCAAAACAAATCAGCGAGTTACTAGTTAGTTAGTTAATAAATGGGCTAAATGGGGTTAATAAATGTTGGCAAAACCGAATGTTTCCACAAGTCACTAAAATTAGAACACATGATGGGCTGTGGAAAACAAATATGCACCTGTAAAAGTCATACATAATCTGAAAGTCACTTTTATATAAGTATAAATGAAAGTCCAAACTGATATTTAACACTGTGAAACAAATTTGAACATAGAAAAGAAATTGGGATCCGAATCAACTCAGGACAACTTGTAACTATTCACCTCATAATCATCTCTTCTCAACTGAATATTCTTTTTTATTTTTTCATTGAATCTAAGTGTGTATTTCTCAATGCATGCATCTATGAGTACTTCATCAACAATATTTACAAAATAATTATTGGTTTTTTTTTCAATAAAAGGAACGGAGAGAATTGTTGAATTTTGCTATAGATGAATCACTCAACGTCGAATTTCTCTAAAATGAATGAACCAATTCTGAAAAAAAAGCAGAGGTCATAGAAAAAATAGATCCACTTTGTCATTAATAATCATTGAGGTAATTGATGCTTGCAAAGGGAAAAGGTTTCTGGCAGGTTTTCATCCTCCGAAAACAAAAATGACATGATTGAACGGGCATTCAAGTATGAAATACGGGTGAGACAAATATTCATTGCAACATCCTCTATGAAATGTACCAATTTTCTAGTGTGTATTTCTTCCTCCACTATACATTTCTTGATTGGTTCGCAGATGGTTCAAAAACACCTTCTAGTTTTTGGTACTAATCTGATCACCAAATAACCGGATCATTTGTCCGAATTTGAATAGTACTGAACCACAATAAACCCTATGGGTTGCAATGGAGGGTCGATTAGACCTACTCACAGGGCCTTCATATATATATCTTCGTATTCGAGTCGATATTCTTTCTTCTCATGTTTTATATGGTATTAAGGTCAAATTGGTGAGTTCTCAGCATTTTTCCCTATGCCTATTTCACTCTGTACTGTAATTCCAAAATAGTAGGCAGGTACAACCCCCAATATTTCAAGTGGGAAGTAAAGGTTTGTGATATATCGTTTGAAAAATCACTTCATTTTCTATTCAAAAAGTTGAATGCTTTCAAGTTTATTGCAACGATTACAAAAAATAAATTGAAATCATGTGGTTACCGGAATTTGATAAAATATACTCAAAACTTATTGCATTATACTCAAAACTTATTTCATGTTGAGGTATTGATAATAAGAAAGTAAGCAAAAACCACAGAAAGGTTATTTTCAGATGTTTTGTATGTTACAACATAGTTGTAAGTATTTGAAGTTTAAAGTTCGTTGACTTCAAGTCTGACAAATGGTTAGTTTAGCATTTTTCCTTTGAAGTTCATCAAATTATAATTCAAACTTGACGTGTATCGGGATTTTGTTAAAATATGTACCGTAACCGAAATAATGAATTTATTCCATTTGGCTTTTACACACTGTATACAATCCCAACCTTGACAACATTGATATTTCTGAGAATTCAGCTCTTACCATTATGGAATTGTACAATATAATACTGAATAATATTCTGTAGCAGTTATACAAATTTTACATACAAGAGCCATGTGCATTTTTTCAGGTTCGATGCCCGGAGGTCCAGGTGTTCCTGAAAATATCACTGTGACATTTCTCAATCCCACATCGGTCCGTGTGTCTTGGGCCACGTCAGTTGCGAATGCAGACAAATACGATGTTACGTACAAACCCACAGATGCGAGGTATGTTACTGTTAGTGTTACTATACTTATTTTTTATTTTCTGATAAATATAATTTCAATATGGTTAGGTTAGGTCAGGTTAGGGTAGGTTAGATTAGGTGAGGTTAGGTAAGGTAAGGTTACGTTAGGTGAGGTTAGGTTAGGTTAGGTGAGATTAGGTTAGGTTAGGTTTGGTTAGGTTAGGTTAGGTTAGTCGAGTAGCATAAAATGTGCAAGGTTGAGATGTGTGTCTGAATATATTCATGAATTACACTGAAATGAAACAAATTCATTGACATAAAGATGACATTTGATATTTTGAATCCATCAGGATCCAGAAAATCTTCTGACGAGTGATCTCCGTAAATTTTTGGGGAAGAAACAAAAAATTCTACAGTTTGAAAAAAATTTCGTGCTGGAGGCAGCCCATAGGATTTTTTCTGGTAATGGTGAAAAAATAATCAGCAAGTACATAATATGTATAAAGGGGAACAAATAATGGATTTGGTTGTTTTGAATTGGTTGTTGTTATGGAAACACAAACTTGGTGAATGCATAATGCTATAAATATTGATTTATAAGATTTTTGGAAGTTATCATCGCAAAAATACACATGGAAGAGCCTTCGAGAGACCTCTTCAAATGCCATTCGACCAGACTTGAAATATCCGTTTATTTCTAAACTGAATGGAAACCTAAACCTAAAAAACATAGGCCACTCTTATCAGTTTCCTGAACCTGAAATAACAACAAAACTCCCAGTTTTATGCTTTATAAGAACAAGGTAGCATTTTGCTTATTCAAACTTGGTGGGTGTGACTCTAAAAAGTGAGTTGCTACTGAAAAAGTTTGTCTACGAAGTGGAGATTTCTCGATTTTTGTTTGAGTCCCGCTCATATCCGTCATATTTTCGCATTTTCATTGAAACTCACACTAAGAGTACACCATAAAACGGTGAATTACCCTGTATAGGAGACCACTCGAGTCGCCAAGATAATAATTACCCTGATCATATTTCCAAGAACATATTCGAATGGAAGTGAGACTCTCATAAACATGCTCTTCCTACTATAATTTAGACACAACACTCTTAACATTCTCAACAAAAACGTTTCCTTTGTATACATTTGGAATTTAAAATGATAATTTTTTTTCACAAGTGTTCTCAAAATCTTCTCTGAAACACGTAACGGGTCTTTACCTAGGGAAGGCCCATGTATTTTGCAGCCCTATCTTAGTTGTCAAACTAGCAATGGTAATTTTGAACAATTTAAAGTATGGCATTGGGAAACCTCCAGTATTCAAGAGTACTGGACGCTCACATGAGGACTTCTCTTTTATTCTGGGTTGAACTCAACAAGCTTTTACGATAGTTTTTTCCTGCTTATCCATTTATGAAATCGATCCAAGATGGTGAATATTATATGGCCGGCTAACACCGTTCTCATGAAGCAAGGATTTCAGGATTTCGTTTTATTGAAGTATCACACACAAGTTAAGCAAAATTGGGTTATACAATTTTGCTACTATTTGAATTAGTGCATTAAAGTTCATTAATTCATTTTTAATGAAAGTAACGCCATCTTTGGAAGGAACCCTTAGTCATACTCTCGAAGAACGGGACAAAGTCTGGGATTTGCAAGAAACATTTAGTCATACTCTCGAAGAACGAGGTTAACTCTGGGTTTTGGAAGAAATCTTTAGTCATACTCTCTGACAATAGGACAAACTTTGTGCTTGTGAGCGTTACATTTCCCTGAAATAATAATAATGATACTTATAGCGTTTATTGCCCAACACTTTCCCATTCACAGAGCCAAGTATACATTATCGATGAAAAAAGTATATATACTATTTGATTCAACTCAAAATAATCATAAAAAATTTAAAACACGAAATTGAAGATTGTGAATTTTTCTTTATTCATATACTATTGATTCGCACGAGAGTCATTTTCAATTTAATATAAGCTGAAACAAAAAATTTCGAGAGCTTTTGTGCATTACAATACATAGAGTTATTTGGTGACTTCAACATTAAGTTCTTTTATGCCCTTTTGTATAAAAAACATTATTGTACCTAGATGCCAGTCTAGGAACAAAGATAGTATAGCAACACAGTCTATCTTGCCATAATAATTTAAATGAAACATATGCCCGTACAGATGAAAGTCATTTCCGATTTGCCCAAACTCACTAGTTGTTATCGATTCAACGAATAAAAATACATTTCGCAGAATATGAAAATTTTGACAAGTCTCATAACCATAATCCCCTCATTTTGAAATGCAGAAGCGATGTTCTGTTCCACAAGATACCACTCTCCTAATTGGATCGATATAGTCAAGCGTCAGCTTTGCTGACTACATCAGCTGATGAATTGACCTACCTCTTCAATTAACTGTTGGGCCATCAAAACTATTCCCATCGCTATACGTTCACGTGCTGACCTAGGTTCAAGTCTATTGTTCGACATTACAAACCACGTTGCATACTCGACTTGATGCATTATCACAGAGGCACGTTGAAGGTGTTCAGTATTCGGTGTTATTGAGGATGACGGATTTGACAGTGTATAGGTTGTTTCGAAAGTTTTCTCCATTTTTATGAACTGTAATATCTCAGTTAATACTGATTAAATTCAATCTAAATGAGCGCCATTTGAATCAGTGCACTTTCGCCAACGTAACACAAGTCGATTAATTCTGTCAGCATAAGTCGACGAAGACCATTTTTGCCTGGTCCTGATTGGCGAAAGTTCTACAGTTGAGAAAGTTATCGAAGTACGAAGATCTTAAAAATATAGTAGTCGCTAGGCGAGAAGTCTGGGAAGTATGGTGGATAACACAGAACATCGAAGCTCAATTCATTTAATT
>WOGO01000712.1:0-21431 GCA_015342085.1 Leptinotarsa defecta | reverse complement strand
ATTTTGATTATCACAGAAAAAATTGACTTTATCACAGTAGTTATTTCCCAGTCTCAACATTTCAGATAAAGGAGAATGATAACCATAGTTGGTTGAGAGATACGGTGTAAAAAATAGGTTTTTTTGTCTAGTGGACCTCTGTGGAACGTTGAAGTTGATAAGAGATAGAATTTCCGGACAATCAATGAGACCAGATATAATTTTTAATAGATAAACCAATATCGCAGTTGTTCTTCAATCCTCAAGACTCGACAGAGATAATATACTCATCACTTCACTGTAACTGCATTCACCTATAACCAACCCTAGTTTGTATGCCATGGTCCTTAGAAATTTATTTTGCACATTTTCTAATTGTATATGTTAGGTTAGGAACATGCTTTCCTTATTATCCATGAGGCAATAATTTCTCGCATTTATCTGATAATCAGGTCTATAATTTAGGTCATATAGTAGTGGTGTGAGTGAATGATACAAATTGTAAGTTTAATTTTTTTACGCATATGTCCATACTCAAAAATGTCATCATATTTTGTATGTACTTTCCATGACCTAAATATGAGTCAGGTTATGTTTATACAACGTCGAAAATAGGGAATTACAGATATTTCTCTTATGTATACAGAAAAAAAATTACCATGTTGGTTCTTAATCTTTGTAACAATAAAGATATATTCATATGCATAAAGTAAATGGAAAATTTATTATATTTCTCATTCGAACGAAAATGTTCACTTTCTAGTGGAGCAACAAAAACATCTGAAAAAAGAAATAGTGTAAAGAATCTCACCAGAATTTATATCAATGTCCGGGATCAGGAATAAATTAATGGAATCGCCACAGTTCTCAGTATTCAGATAATGGATCAGTCGTCCCGTTCCCAAACCCAAACCAGATTTCAAGTTGAGCTTTGATTTATGAAATAACATCTTGTAGACCTAGAAGAGAAATATAATGAATAATGCCATATTTGTCGGCAAGTACAGCTCAGTATCTCAAACAATATCAACTTATTTATATCGCTGTTGGTAATAAGTTGGACCAAGTAATTTTATAAATGTATTGACTATTACTATGTATAATAATGACAGCCTCAATTATTTATTTATTCAACGGGTAACCCTCAATTTTTATACATATATTTACCTAATGGAGTTAACTATTTTAGTAACTATATATCTAATAAATCAATCTATATAGAGAAAATTAAAATGACTTGTGATTAAAAATAGTCTTATAAATCTATACCACATAGAGTATATTTAAGAGTGAGTTTAAGTGAAACAAATCAATTTTGGTTTCATTGGCATTTGATAGACTTCTAAACAGAGGTAAATGATTTCCTTAAGTACGCCTATGAAAGTCGAGACCGAATGTTTGGTTGTAACATGTCCTCTTTCGGGGAACATGACTTGACAGAGAAGAGTTGGGGAATTAATTACGTTGTTTAACAATTTATAGAGAAATATTATATCTGCATGTGCTCGTCTAAACTAAATTTTAGCAAGTCAATAGTAGAGGGAATTCATTCTAGATGGCATATTCATTTTGAAGGCAAAATATCTAAAAAATTTGTTCTGAACTTTCTCAATATTATGACTGTGGTTTAAGTAAGTTGGAGACCAGATACAAGTGCAATACTTAATCACTGATCTCACCAATGCAAAGTATAGAAAAAATGTTGATGAAATCTTTAGTTGATCTGCATATGAATCGTAACATTTTCATCGCTTTGTTAGATATGTGTTCATACTGTAAATGAAAGTCCATCTTGACATCCATCATAACACCCAGATCTCGTATAGATTGTACATGTTCCAACGTCTCTGCAATACTATAACCAGCCGTATAAAGGTTGTATGACTTTGAAAAGGAAATATTTTTACATTTTGCCACAATGACATCCATTAAATTCACCTTACACTAATCTGAGAGAGATGAATCTATTGAATCTGCAATGAATCTATTGCCCTGAACATTTTTAGATCGTCATCAAACATCAGTATTTCAGAGCGAGTAATTTTTTCTTTGATATCATTTACAAAGATATTGAAGAGAATTGGTCCCAAGTGACTGCCTTGAGGTACTCCTTGAGGTAACAGATATCTCATGAGAAATAAATCCTTTAATTTTCACAAACTTCGATCTAGCACAAAGATATCTTGAGAACCAGTCCAGCAGACTCCCAAAAAAGCCAATTGCCTTTAACTTTTCACAAAGAACTGTATGGTTCACGATGTCAAATGCTTTTGAAAAATCGGTGTAAATTACGTCCACTTGTTTATTTTCCAGAGCATTCAAAATTATATTATCACAAACGATGTGTTCAAGTAGTTTGGGTGTTGTACTAAATATGCTGATCGGTCAAAAATTATTTATATCTGCTCTGTTGCCAGACTTGAAAATTGGTGTTATATAACTTGATTTCCAAATGAGTGGTAATTTTCCCAAACTAAGTCAAGCTAAAAATAATAAGAACACCGGTTTAGCTAGTGTAAATCCACAGGTTTTCAGTAGCATTGGTGAAATGCCATCTGATCCCAGAACCTTGTATGGATCTAATTCTGATAATTTTCGTGAGATAATTTCTAAGAAAACTGTACAACTATTGATACCAATTGTTTTTTCATAACTTAATATTGGTATTTCATTGTCTATACGTTGAAAGTGTTCTGCAAATGCATTAACAATGTCATTTCCATTCTTATAGATGTTATCCCTGCACTACACAGTATCAGGAAAGCAATAATTTTCCCGTTTGTTGTTTAGAAAATTCTAAAAGTGTTTTATGTTTGATGTCAAGTTATTTTCAATTCTTTTAATATAGTTATCACTGAAAATTTTTTACGCCAGTTGGCATCGGGCTCCATCTCCTGAAAACCCCAACTAGGTTGGTGAAATGCTCGTCGAGAATAGTACATTGCAGTTCTGGTGTTTGTGGAAAAGTGCTTCTTTTGGATTTTTTCTATGCCAGAGATTCCTTTTATATGAAATTACAGTTGAAAAAAAAAATATAACATTATAGAGAAATAATACAAGTAAATCCTACAGTTCATGAAATACGCTGTCGTTCAAAATTTCATTCACACTTTTACTTACTTCTTGCATAGTTTTGAACTTGGAAGGGGAAAAGTCTTCTATTTGGGCCCTGTTATGAACTAGTAACAGATGCGGAAAGTAGTCAGTTAATTCATCTTCTGGATTGGGAATGGTTGGCTTCAGCATTTCAGCCGTTTGAATGAATCTGTAAAGTTCATAAGCTTTCAATCATATTCACTAGAAACATTAATTAGAGATCCAAAAAATTTTGATACTTTCTCAAAATCGAAACACGATTCCGTGGAAATATCTGATTGACATATAAATTATAATGCAGACACTTCAATTTTTTGATTGCCTTTATACAGATTGAAAGGATGTGCTATTCAAATACCCTAAACCTTCTTCAAACAAAAATCTCTTGTTGAGGCATCAGTTATATAGAAAGCTCCTATTGAGAAATCTTCCACTATGATTTTACATCCATACATCCCCGTGTTAGGAATCACACGTTAAAAGGTAAGACCTCGTTAATCATTAGCTCGCACAAGTTTCAACTTCTGAGGGTTGTCGTTCGTAGGGGTGGACAGCTGGTTAACGGAAAAACAGATATTAAACAGATAAAGTTATTCGATTTGGTATAGTTAAGCCTATCGGGTGAAGAATAAACCAGCCAAACAAGAACCCTTTTTAGATACAAAAAAAAATGATGATAGAAACATAACCATGATATGTGGCTGTTACTCAGAATTTTATATTGGCCAAACGGGGAGATCTTTTTCACAATTAATTAAAGAGCATAGAAGTAGTTGCTTGAATGGAAAGGTCAATCACGAACTATGACATGTTACATTTAGAAGAGAAAAGTTTGAAACTCAATTTTTTGAATGTTCAGAAATTAATAGATATAAGAATTCAGGTCATTTATTACTAAATGACTAAATTGGTAATAAAATGTATACTGACCTTACCACATTACTATCAAAAAACCAGTCTTGTACTAATATCAAAACATGGCACACAGACATCAAAAAAGCTGTTAGTTGTAGTCCTTGAATCTCTCCACTATTTTCCAGTGGAATGAATTCGCTGACGAGATTTGTTCTCTTGCTTTCACTCTTGATCAGCTCTTCCAGTACAGACACCGATGCAAATGGTTGACAGTCCAAAAGGATCAACTGAAGATAACAGAAGCCACATTCAAAATTCTACTAGAGCTGAATTTAATAAGATGTCTGGGAAACATGTTCTTTATCATAAAAGCTGTGTTCACTTACAATAAATCTATCTTTTGGGAAAGAAAAATGTGGGAATCTTCCAAAAAAAGAAAGATAGTCGATTGAAAGTAATTTTTCTTTTGTAGTTGTTTCGAGAGGGCTTTTTCTTCCAGTTTGTGTCCGAAAGTTACTTCTTTGCATGATCTACACATCTTTGTAAAGAGTTTATTTTGGAATTAATTGCTTTCTTTCTGTCTTTGGAAGATTCCTACATTTTTATTGTAGTAGAATATTGAAGTAAAAAGCCAAAATCAAAATTATTTCTCTATATTCACAGGTGAATCTTCAAATACTTGTTAACACAATAAGAGCATTAGGTCTTCCAAATAATATAGTCATAAATTTAATCAAGATACATGGGAATATTCTACGATTGGACAATTATTTAAATATGGAAAACAAACCAGATAATATGAAAATTATGATATTTACCATTAAAATTGATTCAAAATATCTAAAGAGATATCAATTATATGTACTTTTCGGTATGGACTTATCAAGCAGCTAATAATATTAAGTCAGAATCCTCTACACTATCGGTCAGTTATGTGTGAGCATCAAGCTGGATTTATAGATTAAGTAACGCAACGCAAGAACTACATTAAAGAAAGTATTGACAGAAAATAACAAATGACTGAAATGAGAAAAATTTCAAAATTGTTTCACATGTTGATAATAAACGGTAATTCAAAAAGCAGTGATTAAAAAACTAAACCAAGATATTTTGCACAGAATCTATATTCTTGAAAATATGGATTATGTGCTCTGATCAGTTGTCCGTACAGAAAATTCCGCAAGAGATGAAATATAACTATTTCTTATGTAACTGATATGTTGCTGTATTCAATAAGTGGCATTCAAGAATAAACATTAATTTGGCACTCATTCAATCCATTAGGTCTTCAACTCAATTTCAAATCAAAAATTCTCTCAAAAAAACACACCTGAAGTATTTTGAGCTTTCAGTAGTGAAAAATAGACAGGAAATCACTTCTGAGGTCAGTCAAACTTTCATTTAGACATATTTATTTTATAATAAACTTCAAAGTTTTTTGATAAATTATTCCAAGTTTCACTACAAGAAACTATTTAAATTTTATGAAGTTGTCAATAATTGTTTTTCAACTGGTGGAATGTTATTTGAGACCAGTAAATATCCTATTAACTTTCGCATTTTTTAATTGACAAACAGTTATTTCATTAGTGTTTTGCCATCTGAAAAATTAGTTGAAAGTGGCTCATCTGGTTTTCAAAATGAACGTCTCGTAAGCTGTTTTGAAATTAAATGAAAACTAAAAATGTAGAAACGAACCCTGTTGGAAGTGATGAAAATGTCTATCCCTTGTGTTCTGTTGTAGCAGTTTTCAATATCTTCAACTGTTTCAATTTTGAATATTTCCTTCTTCATTTTGGATTCACTTCTCAAGTCAATTTTATCTAGGTGCTCAGTTAAAATTTTTATGTCTCCACTGCGACCCTCTGTTGACTTATTTGACTTGAAAATATATTTTTTTATATCTTCTGTTATCTGGTTATGGGCAAGTAAATTCATAACGGTTGATTTTCCCACACCATGTGCACCAACAATGCCGACAATAAGAAATTCATTATTGTCGTTTACAAAATCTTGTAAGGAATCGCTACAAAGAACTCCATCGTCAATCAATTTCATAGATTTGACCATTGATTTCAGTGTTGGAACTGCATTTGCTAAAAAACATTGTATAAAAATAATAGAATTTATTCATCAATCAAAGATTATACAAGGCATCATACATACACACAATATAAAACTTAAAGAGACTAGTCAAAAGAAAAGAAAGAAACCTACAAATAAATTGTTAAGATAGTGTATCGTCGCAAAACAAACCAAAAAAATTATAGTCAGTTTCACAACAGTAAGATATAATAAAATTCTTCAACCTTATAAAATATTTTTTAAAGGAAATTTTTCAATTTATTTTTGAATAGTACATCATTCAGATTCATATCTATTATATCTCTCAATTTATTGAAACATTTGATACCAATAGGCTTTGGTGAATTTTCAGATTGATAATCTTGCATAGGCTTGTCAAAGTATTTCTTTATTCTTGGTATTATACATATGGTTGTCCTCATTTCTCGTTAGTTCACTTTGGTTTCTTTTAATGTAACTAATCAGCTCAAGAATATATAAACATGGAAGGGTTAGAATTTGGAGATTCTTGAATGAAGGTGTACATGTTGTAGTCATGAAGAGATTATGATTACCTTCGCTGTCCCTTGATGATGAAGCTATAGAAATATTGACATGTTCTTCTCTGTGAGTACCTCGTTTTGGAGACGCTGCTATTTCTTCAACAGGATGCTCTCTAGTTTTCAATAATATTGTAGGTTGCTTTTTAATAGATGGATCAGTGATGAAAGATTCTTTCGCTGATTCTTTGCCAAAGTTCAATGAAGTGATACTTTCTATTTTACTGCTGGTAAAACTTCTTCCATGGCTGGAAGACTCCTGAAATAAATGTATAAAAGGAGTTTCTTAATAAGGCAATGTATTATTTTGAATAAACTCAACCTTAATTCTTGTAGGATGGAATTTTTTTTTGGAAGATTTGCTTTTATCATAATCTGACATGGTCGGTCAATAAGTAAATTCTTTGATGAATAATGAATACAAAAATAAGAATCTTTGTATTTAAATAACAAATCGTTTTTGAGGTTATTGCTGTGAATCTTCTTCTAAAATTGAAAACTGACCACTTCCATAGCGAAACCAGACAGAGAAAAAATATAATAGCTATTAGAATCCCACAAAAATATAATACATTCATAAAAACATTATATCTGTCTTCTGCATTCAATCAAAACGTTCATTGAGAAAAAACAATGTTAAAAACAATGAAAATGTTTTTGGGTTTATAGGTCATAAATACGTTACTATGAAATAAGGTTTGAGATGAGTGAGTTGTATGAATATAGATTTATTAGGAAATAAAACACCAGAGTTTTACAGATTTTATCCTTATCTAGACAATATTCCGAAAAAACAGTGAAAAAAAAGATCTGGGCCATACTTTCAAATCAAATGTTCTCTCGCATAGACGGAGAAAGAGAAAGACATCAGATTTTTCTCTCGATATCAGAGTTTACCTGATTTGAAAATGAAGCCCCAGGAGGTTTATGTATAATTCGTGGATTATTTAATTTTCTAGAAGTATTAGCATTTTTGGAATATATTAGCAGAAAATAATATAAATGAAAAAACAGAACTAAACTATCGAGATGAATCGTTAACATAGAAAAATGAGAATGATTAAACAAAAAACATGCATTTATGAGTTAAACAAGAAGTAAAATGTCAATAATGAAAATAAAAATTTAAATGAAAACAGAATAATGGACAAAATGTACATTAATTTGTTTCACTTCTGAATTTATTCAAAAACTAAATCATTGGCTACAATTAAATACGCGACACAGCATACCAAGCAACGTGCTTAGTGTTATGACATAACTGACACTGACATCTCATTAAAGCTGGCAATACTGGGTAGGAACATAACATTTTGTTCTTTCGTTCATGTTTTTATTTGACACAATTAGACGTGCGAAAATTGAAAACCAAAAATGTCCCCCAACAAACGTATCGCAGTTTGGATGTCCGAAAAAAAAATTCAGAAAGTAAACTGGCAGGAACTTGAAACAGTCTGCGGTAATTATGGCTTTGAAGTGTTCAAAGTGCGTAAATTGGGTGGTTCTTTTTCACAGTAAGTTTTTTGTAATGTGCTCATAATTTTGTTTTTTGCAGTTGTGTCTAAAAAGTAGTTTGGAATCCCAAGGACCATTCTGTGTATTAGTGCATAAAATGACGGATATTATAGCCTCTGCAAATTTGGGTGATGTTAGGGTATGTTCTCAAAAGGAAATCCACAAGTCAATCTATGCAATTACTTCATTGGAATATTATTCCTTTGAACTCGAAACTTGGGATCCTACAATTATTCTCTATGTATC
The DNA here is from genome assembly GCA_015342085.1 of Leptinotarsa defecta. Lineage (NCBI taxonomy): Eukaryota > Metazoa > Arthropoda > Insecta > Coleoptera > Chrysomelidae > Leptinotarsa > Leptinotarsa defecta. Next base: position 13,116 of record WOGO01000712.1, on the reverse strand, counting down.
TTATTCCTCTTCGACTTCGAATATTGATAATTCATGGAACTCTTGATAAATTTTTTTTCTTATCATCATTATAAGAATAGTTGTCTTGGGTGATATTTTTATTTTGTATTTGCTCTATATTGTATTCTATACAAAACCATCCAATGAGATCATATTCAAATAATTTTTCATCTGATATGGATGGTGTCATCACTATTTCAGGAATTATTACTGTGGTAAATAATATCACATTTCTGAGTGAAACCAACACATCTATCAATTCAATAATGATTATATTAATAATGATGAATAATCTTGACTGTGTCACAAAAAAAAATACCTCACCAAAGTAAGAATTTTCACATAATTTTTTTTTACAATTGAAAAATTCACCTACTGGATAAGAGAGTTGATGAATATTAATATTCAATAGGCCGGAAGCAATGTACCTAGGAAAAAGTATCTTCAATTTTGTTTGTTGCATGTTGAGGGAATAAATAGCTTTTACGTGAAAGATCATTATCTTCAGTAGATTTTTTAATAAACATTGAATTGGATAAGAAATAATACAATATTTGAGTAAATTGAATAAATATTTTGTAAATAGAAATTTTACCCTATTTTCAGTTTTTATTTCTTCAAGCATGTTGATGTATAAAATAACAGTTTCAATTTGGAATTTTATAGGCAAATGGCGTGTGAAGTGTTTTGGATTCTATGTATATTTTTTTCGGTGGAATAAAGGTAAAATGATATACTATTGTATAATAACCATTAAGGGGATAGACACTTTCATTCAATTGTTACATGAAATGATAAAAAGACTTAATTTCATAAAATATAATTTTGAAAATGTTTATAATTGCTTAGCTCATGAAAGTTTACTGGGTTTTTAATTACGATTTTAATATTTTTGAGACAAATTTCAGGAGTAATATATGAGTAAAGGTGGATTTGTGAAAGTCAAATTATGAATAGCTTATCTTTGTGTAGTAACATGGTTTTCTCTTTGTATATAGATATTTTTAATTGTGACAGATTATCAATATATTAATGTGGACTGTTCAAAATAATAAGATGAGTGTTCAAATTTTGCGAGCTATGTACATTCGATAAGAAATTTTTTAATTTTTTTATGTTGGTTCACTCGTCTCAGGCATATGTTCACAATTTCAATTGTTTAGCATGTTTGGTTTGTTGATGAGAGGCATAAGAGTAAGCGTGTTCTGCGATTTTCTGCTATGTAGATAAGTGGATCAAAGAGTTTGCATAAAATTTTATGTAAAAATAGAATTAAGTACTCAAGAAAAACCTTGAAATATTGACAGTGACTGTTTCTAAAGTTGAAGAGACCCATGAAAGAATGGCGTTTTACCATGATTAAGGAGATGAAAACCAAATCGCTGAGAGAGCTTAAGCATATATCAAAAAGTTTATATCGGAACTGTTTCGAGTAATGGAAAAAACTCTGGTGCAAGTGTATTATATCTGAGGGAGACTACTTTGATGAGGACAAAATAGAAATTGATGAATGAATGAATATTTTTTGAGAAAAATGAAAATTCACCTAATTTTTTGAACAGACAGCATATATTCAATATTGTAATTGTGAGTTTATTACTCAGAATATTAAAAGAGGGCAAAAATAGTATTTACTTGTGATGCACTGTCTGGAACCTTTGGTGTAGTAATAAATATTAATGGAGTTTAATCTCAACACCAAACCGTTATTTTTAACACCTTAGCACGTGTTTCAAATACCAAGTGATCATCTTCAAGAGAAATGTATCATTTGGTGATCGAAACACGTGTTGAGGTGTTAAAATAACAATTTAGTGTTGGGATGAAACTCTACTAATATTCTTTAAAAATTATTCACTTGTTATCTGAAATTGGACAAGAACAAGTAATTGTCACTAATTTCTGTTTAAATATTTTTCAGTGTATTGCAATACTTCAAGATGTAGAGAGGTACATCTCCCAAAATCCCACACTCATTGTGATAGATCCTATACCAAATGTAAGAAAAATAATAGATAGGTATAGCTGCTACAGTATTATCCATTCTACGAATTTATGCACCTACGAAGTTTTCACACCCAATTTCTGTACGCTGGAAACGAACGATGTGGAGACCATCAAACATCAACTGCGAATAGCCAATGTCACTTATCCATTTTTATGCAAACCTCTACTAGGTCATGGTTCTCGGAAAGCCCACCAAATTTGTATAATATTCAATGAAAGGAGCCTTATAGATATCAGCACACCGTGTGTAGCACAAAGCTTCATTAATCACGATGCTTCATTATTCAAAATATATGTTGCCGGGGATAAGCACTGCATGGTGGAAAGGCCTTCTTTGAAAAATTATCAAGCTTCGGACAGAGAGACAATATACTTCGATTCGAGTGATGTTTCTAAGGCGGGATCTAAGAGTCGATTATCGGTACTTGACCCTGAAGATGTTGTAGAGAGGAGGGAGCCAGATGAGAAAATTATTAATCTAATAGCCACGACTCTGAGGAAAGCATTTGGAATGGATCTATTCGGAGTTGACGTAGTAATTGAAAAATCTACAGGGAAATATGCTATCATAGATGTGAATGCTTATCCAGGTATGATTTAATTTTTCTTTCATTATTTTGTCAGGTATAGTAAGTATTGACTCTAATGAGCCTTGACTTATTTTTGTTGATGAGACACAATGTTTTTGGATAAATACATAGATAGACATTTTCTTTTTCCCTGATTGTTACGATACAACATGAATGTACATGTCAGAGTCACAAATTTTCACAATTTTAAATTAGTATATTGGCTGCAATATGGACACAACTGTGAAAATCTTGTTTTTTGAATTGGGGTCTACATCAGCCAGACATTTCAGTATGAATAGGCTCCTTAAAACTCGTATTTTTTGTACAAATACACGTTGCAACAGTTCATTGCATTTACGTTATGGATTACCATGTGTCAGGGCATAATGCACTGATTTTAACACTGAGTACCTCAACTCATTTGAGACGTCTCTTATAGCATAACAACCAGCAGATAAATTTTTTATTTAGAATGTTCATGTGCTCAATAAATTTCAAATTATAATAAATTTGCAGACATAGAAATTTCCAGCAAATATTACTTAGTTATCTAATAAAACATTTTGAGAGATCTAAAATTTATTATATTTTCATACAATTTATTATATTCCACATCACCACATCAACTCACACCATTTTTGTCAATCCCATTATGTCAGCATTAATTGTGATAATTAATAGGTGTAATTTAGTTTCCCTACTGCCATATCATGAAATATTGAATATATAAAGTGTCCCTAATATATTGAACGTCATTAGATCATTCAGATATAGTTGAAAAATAATAAATGAGGCTAAGAATCGATCCTTGAGGAACCCCGCAATGAATGTTTGCAACATTGGAAATTGTATTAGTTTTTACTATCTTTGCCTGATTTAATAAGTATGTTTCAAACCATTTGCACACACTCCAAATCTGCCTCTTTTTTGCCCCCATCTAATTCTCCCTGGACACTCTTTCGATCTCCTACTAGTGCGGAACGGAACAATGAACTCTATATTTCACTGAGGACTCGTGGACTATAACAAGCTTCCTAACGAAATTTAACAAAGTAACACTCCAACTCTTTAAAAGCTCCTTATCTCAATATCTACGGGCACAATATTATTCCAATTGAGTTGTTCATCATTCTTCTCTCTATCAATCTCTTCATCATTTACTACTGCTACGTTTTTACAAACTATATTCTATTATATAGGTCTTATATATTTCAGTTTATTTTTTATTTTGTTAAATAACTAATATATTTTTATAATATTTAAGTATATTAGGACATCTATCTCTAATAAATGTATTTCTAATTTCTAACCTTTATCAAAATACAGTATTTTTGTTCTGAAAGTAATGAAAATAAATATTGGACAAAAGTTGATTCATTTTAAAGGTATGAGGTCTTACAGCTACCAAACGCTTTTTACCAAACAAAAATGTTCCAATTTATCTTTTTTTCATTCATATTAAAATAAATATTTATGATAATTTCACATTTTATTTTTTTCAGGTTATGATGGATTCCCGAACTTTTATGAAGCTCTCTTAGAATGCATTTCCAAAAAAATGTCCACAGATCTTACATAGACACGTGGGATTTGTTGGTTATGATCTACAAACTAAATATACTCTGTAAAAATCATTCATCAGAAAACTGCCAAAAAAATTTTGTAATACTGCTCAAAGCAACTTGTTATAGCTTAGGATATATTCATAATTTTTATAGCATATTTATTATATTTATACTATTAAAGCTCGATAAATATTTTGCGTTTTTCAGTAAAATAAAATTTAATAATTTTAGAAACAGACAAGATTCATAGTCCTGATGTCTGAAACATTTGTCTGAAACAAATACTTGAATTAATTTGGTGGCTTTTGATGGGTACCTTCCTACTGACTAGACTTTCAATTAAATAAAATTGTAACTCAAATTTTAGTCATATATCTTCTGATATTTTTGTATACATTTGAATGTATGAATCTGAACAATTGTCACTTAAATCCCTATTTGAATCTGAAATAGTTTTCAGTGCACAGTGTATAAGAAATTGAATCGTAAGTCAGTGACACCCAGTATTCTCTCACCTCTTGTGAAGTAGGTATTTTAAGGGAAGCACATAACGAATTTTGGGGGTCATATATTCTAATTTCTGAATTTTGTTGAATTCTTTGTTCAAACTAGTAATTTTATCAAAATCTACTTTCGATATCAGAATTCTGCTAATTTCAGAATGTAGTTAATTAAGATTGTAGCCCTTTTTAATATAGACTCCATTAGAAGTAATAGTCTATCTACATACAAAGATACAATAATTATCTCGATGTGTAACTCAAATAGGCTATCGCTAGATGTCCCTCTCACATACAACAAAGCGCATTTTACTGTAGATATCGAATGATAGATGGCGAAACAGTCACATTTCTTTACGAGGGGTTACACAAATATTACTAGGTAAATACTAGAAGGTCGTTCTAGGGTGTAGTAGATTTATCAATTAGAGACTACTGGGATTGTTTTAAAATTTTGGATTTCTATGCACTTATTTCAAAAATGGCTTAACTTATTTTGGTTCGGTTTCCAATAATGTGTTGTGAAAAGAAAATATGTTGATTTGAAGAATCTCGTCAAATATTTGTTGTAAAAATATTGTTCAGGATTTGACGGAGTCTTTAGTTGACTATATCTTTTATTTTGTGAATCGATTTTATGGTAAATCAAAACTAAGATGGGAACATTTTGCTGTTAGAAATCATGGAGAGTCGAAAAAATTGAAGTCTAAGCGAATGGAGTCGTGGGCAACAACTAGTTAGTGAATATGAGTGACAAAAAGTCTGGACATTTTTAGGCTGCTCAGAAAAAAAACTCATAATCTTCGTTCTGAAATAACTACTTTGATAATCTCAACATTTTGATGAATTGCTTATCATTATGTATTTTCAGAGGTTCTGTCTTGATTTTGAACAAACATCTCGTGGTGGATTGATGGCGAGATTATCTGCAGCTTATATATTCTCCAGCTCGGTGACCAGTGTAACCTTCCTCGTTATTGCTCACATACAAAAACTAAATATTACGATTTTGATTATCATGAAACTGATACGGATTCATATTGAGAGTAAAGTGTAAGTCATTAATGAAAATTCAGTTTTTCAATAACTATTTAAATTCGTCTTATAATTTTGAGAATTTGGTAAATTAGAAAGGAAGAAATGAATCAACTTCTTCAGAAGTGTCCTTTATTTTTTTGTAATGATAGAAAAGTAAAGAACCAAAGTATTTTTTCCTTAGTCCTAGAATATACAGTAGTCAGACATTGTTGATGATTGATATTGATAGGTTTTTCAATTCTCTATTCACCACTGGTTTGATAAAATCAGCCGTTCCTGAGTAATCAGCAGTTTCACAATCCTCTTAGGAATCTGCAAACAAATGATAAGTACAGTACATTCCAGTAGAAAGGAACCACCCTGAATAAGCCAATTGATATGTCTACAAAAAAATCAACGTCAGCTACCCTCTCCTATCACAACAACCCCCATGCCTACAAGATTAAATAGATATAATAGTTGAGTGACATCTTATTTAAAATGGTTTCCAATTCTGAAACAGTTTCAACATTACAACGAAAAGTAATGTTAAAAACAATACTCTTAAGATTTTATTCGAATCCTTATTAAGAAGTCAACCTGAACACCCGAATCCACTATTTGAAATGTACAAGTTACTGTCCGTTGATGCCTGCGTTAAGTCTACGCACACTGCGACAGGACGGCACAGAACATGAACATGACGGGACGTGGCCTTCGAGCGGAGAAAGCACGGCGTTGGCCTAGCCCGTCCTGCCTATCCGTTGCCTACCTCAGTGTGCTCCACAAACTACTTTATAGTAGGTGGTTTGTGGTGTGCTCTCCCCCATAAGAAACTATATAGGAAGAGAAATGTCGCAGTGTGCCTGGAACTTTAGTGCGCTATAGAAAGAAAAAACGAAATTTCACGTCATGTTCCCGTCCTGTGTTATCCTGTCGCATAAGATGGCACCTCAGTGGGAATCCCTTCCGCTGACAAAAGCTTCGATCTGCGCTTAGTACTACACGAAATGTCTACTTTGAACGGCCACGGTCGATAGAGTATCCATAAAACATGGAATTTCATGAAATAAGTGAGAATGTTTTTGAGTTTTTCTCCTCAATACTTTCTCGCCTCATCAGTGAATTCTTGTCGCTACTAGTACCTAGTACCATCTTATGGATGCAGTGTTACTTGTCAGAGAGCGGTGCTCCCTAGTTTCATAGCTTTTTGATATACATCCCAGTTCCAATGTCGTGTATAGGTCCTTCATGTTTCCTAACTGTTTGGACGCAGTTCTCTAGACCGAATCAGCCTATATATAGAAGCAAACGTTGAGTGCTTGGGTTGTCGGTTGTTTTGTATCAGATGCTTGAGTAGGAGGTGGCGTAATCTCCGGAAAGCCTTGGTTGTTTTAGCAACAAACTCTGCTTATTTTTTACTTCAAGCTTAAAAACACGACCTTTATTCGAAATTGTGACATCAACTGTTAGCAGTTGTCATTACCTAATTCTTAATTCTTCATCTGCTTGGCCAAGATTTTTGTCAAAGGATGGCCAGGCGGTATGTTTCTGAGATGAGAGTATACGAAAGATCGGAAGACTTAGTGGGACTAACATATTTGGCTGGAGTCTTCGGAGTCAAGGGGTTAACCTTTTCTTTTCTGATAATAGGTATATAAAGTACAGGAAGTGAAGATTGCGTATGCTGGACATGCTAACAGCAAATGCACAATGTCTTTGGAGTCTTGCGGCAGGTTTTGCTACTGGTCCCAGAAACTTATATACTCATGAAACTGGTGTATAACACTGTGTTTGAGATATCATTCTGGCAGACCGTAATAACTTCTTCGAAGTTCGCCTCCAGCCTACGTCTTCAATATTGACTCGATGCCTATTAGCCTAATCTTGTAAACTATTGGTTTCAGACAGAAATATTATATAATGTAGGTACTCATTCTGAAATACCATTTATGATGCAAACTATGGGCCTGTCTCTTTCCAAATCCAAATCAGACGATATTTGAAGCAGCAACTTTGCTCTTCCCCGTCAGTTTTGATGACCAGATTTGTAGGATATTTTGGTGATACTAGCTGCGGAGAGTTTTCAACTGCGGTGAGAGTTTTTACTGCGGTAACGCTTCTTGTTAGTTTTTCCACTCTGCAAATGAAGTATACGTCTTTTCGGCATTCGGCTTCCGTTTATTTGGTGTACACCCTTCACGTGTCAAATGCATTCTCCTCTTTTGCGCTAGACAGTTATGAATATGTTTATCGCCAATTTCATATCGCTAGCATGCTGGAACGAATTCAGGATTTGGCTTTGAGAGGAGCACCTTGATCATCTGTATTGAACATATGGATCACCTTATGCCTCTAGTTTCTAAAGTTTCATTGTTGCGCCGGTGGACACAATGACTCAAGAATGACACTTTTCTGAGCGACTTAGATTTTTGCCATAGTATGGCAAAGTGGACCGATCGATATTCAATCAGATTCAATAAACACAGGGGTTTTCTCCTTAAATTTAGGTGGAAAAGTGGGATGGGATTTTTTAGGGGTGTTATATTTTTAGGGATTTTTATACCTTCAATTTTTTTTGTTGTAAGTTAAGCAACATAAAAGTGTGATAGTATAGGCCCTGGGATAATCCAATCTAGCCATCCATATTAATTTTCGTAAATAGCGCCTTAATGACATCTAGTGCGGTTGTTTGTTACTAAGACTGCAGAGTTGAATACCTAAAGCTGAAGATGAAAAAAATATTGTCAAAAATATATAAAGACGTGGAAAATAGATGCAGACTTGAAAAGTGAGGTATTTCCATTGTATTTTTTAGATAAATTTAGGAGATTTGCACTTATTTGTGACTGTTACTATATTTAACCTTAAATTTAAACAAAGAAATTACTTGAACCTCTTAGCCCTGTTAATGAGATTGAAAAAAAGTATTATTTATTTTTTATTCAATTAAAGTTAAGAATCTACTACCACTGTTATGATTACTATATACATCTACTTTCTACTATAAAAAATTATGTGTTATTGGTTTTGTCGACATTGACTCTCAAGCAGCGGATGTCGATGTTTACGATTTATCTTTCATTGCAGGTTGGCTTGCAGCTGTACAAGTAACAATTTGAGGTATTGTCGTTATTTTTGATGTATCATTTATGTAAAAATATTCAATCATTTATAAAACAAAATAGAGGGACTTCTTAGTAATTGTGGGGATTTAGGGGTTTTTGGTTGGGGCTTTAGGGAGATACATTTTTGAGAGTTGGGAACACTGGCCAAGATGGTAATAATGCACTCTTAGAGTCGCTTATGTGTATTATTATCATTATAACATTTTTATATGTTTGGAATATTCAACGGCGATTCATTGTATTCCAAAGCTTTGAATGTGAATTTGTTAAATCTACCTTGTATGTTTTTTTTTAGACTTGACTATTCCAATTCAATATGTTGTCTCTTGGGAAATACATTATTATTATTATCATTATTAATACAGGAAGCTTTCTTGTATCTAAAATTTTTAACGGACATGAAATCTAGTTCAACAGGTTGAACATATTCACTTTGAACAAATTCTCAGATATGTAGCCAATCAATTTAAAGCTATATAAGCAGTTTACACGAAATGAAGGTCAAACAGACTCGTAAAAAACTATCGGCATTTCATCAAGCCGAAAACATTCGGCGATCTCAACAATCTCGACGACCTCAGGCTCTACACGCACTCGAATTAACGAAAACAATGATGATTCATGCCAGGGAGCAGAGAGTTGAAGTCGAGTTACAGTAGGCTGTGAAAGATCTTGAACAGCTGATTTCCCGCTGACTGCTTTGACTTTGAAGAGTGGCGCTCTCGATTGTAGAATGAGCAGTTTTACGCGCTTGTTCCATAGGTAATGTGATTAATTTTTATTAATTTTTTGACGGGACGCGACGTGGACATTTTTGAACGAGCTGGTTTGTTATGCGCATGATAGTTTTTTGACAATACTTTTTACTGACGATTTGAACTGATTTTCGCGCCTCTCAGCCGAAATCGTGAGTGCTGTGCAGTTTTGTGGTTATTTACGGATTATTTATTATTACTGAACTTCTTTCATAGCTGGAAGATATTGAGGTGGGCCAATTACCTATACCACTTTCTTTTTATTGAGATGTAGCTTTGAAATATTGGTCAGTTTTATTTCGTGTAATTTATTTATAAATACTTACCTACCTGAAAGGTCCATACTACTACAGTTGAATATTTAGGAATCCATGATAATAAGTAAATAATTTTCTCCAACATTTTTTATTTCTAGACACCGTAGCTTCCTAGGTAGAGGCGACATAAAAGTTTAAATAATAAGACAAAATAATGTTGCTTCTTGAAGCCGTTCTTATCTACAGGGTGAGCCATCAAGATTCGCTCAGTCCGATGCTTTCGTGTTATTGAATATTTTATTAAATTTTTTTTTACATATATCAATCGAAACAATCTTCTAAAATTATGTTGTCACTTACTGAGTGATTCGTGAGAGCGTAGCCAACCAAATTTATGTATATATTTTTTTGATGAAACATCGGAAAAGATGTAAGTAGGTATATTACTCGATTCCAAACTATTCAACTTTTACAGGATTTTTTAGATAACTTTGCGGAATTGCCAGTTATCCCAAAAAACCTATTTTGTACATTGATCTTAAAAAAAGCAACCCCATGCTCGTTTATAGGAGCCAGGTTTAGTATCTTCCTTGTATTCCCGTGAATTAACTATCGACGGCACTTGAAATAAATAAAATAGATGTTCTATTAGCATTTTGATCGTTGCCAAAAAATAAAGCAATAACTGAAACCCTCTCAGTAGTAGTGTAAGGCATTTTTAAACAAATAACAATACAGGACCCGTTTAAACAAAACAATCGAACGATGTACTAATGAAAACTGGAGGAAGAGGAGTGGGTATTGATTTCAAAAAAGGGATTTTATTTAACAAAAAGCTGATAAGAAGAACTGTTCGAAAATTTTTTCATTCAGGCATACAAGTTACCGAGTGGTCTGTCTAATGTATTATTAACATGGCAATTTTAACTTCAAATTATCTCGAAAACTAATTGTTACAAAAATTTTCTTTTAAAAGAGTTGTGAAGGTATTCGAAAGACCTTTAAAACAAAGTGCCACTCGACCTACTTTCCCTATCTAAATAAGGGTCGTCGGACGCACCCTCCGAGGGGGTGCGAACTACAAAAAATCTGATTAGTCTGAAAGGTGTCCTTCAATAAGAAATCGACGTGGCCGAGCTTTTTTCTAAAATCTTACTTTTCATATTCAAAAACGGCTCTGTTAGGTCTCTGTTAGATTCATATTGTCAACAACCCTCTTGTTATTGTATATCAATGATTTATTGGAAAAAACCAAACATCTTCACCGTCAGCAGAGGGTTGCATATCTCAATATAAGGATCTAGAAGTGATTTTGAATTGAAGTGAAAGTAACCAGGTTCAATTCATTGCCACAAAAACCCTGGCGTCGGTTTTCTCCAAGAAGAGGAATGTCTCTGAACCGGATATAATAATGTCCGGTCAGACAATTTTCGCTTTCTACTTCAATAAGTTTGTTGGAGGTTAAAATGTACACCAATATGTCTTGGCACAATCATGTAGCTGGAATTGCAAAGGCTGCTTCTCAAAAGCTTGGGTCACTATTTCGAACCAGAAAACTGTACACACCTCAGCCACTTTTAATGCTGTATAATTGCTCAGATCAGATCTTCTTTGGAGTATTGTTTTCATGTATGGAGCTCTGCCCCCAAACTCACCCTGAAAAGAGCCATCCCATCCAGAAAAGAGCTTTTCGTCTGATTGCAGACGCGATCATTACTTGCAACTTTGATAGCCTGGAACATCGAAGAAAGGCTGGAGATTTGTTTCTCTTCTATAGATACTTTCACGGTGTTCAAGTGACTTGGCACATTTGATCCCACCAAGGGCGGTATATATCAGAAATACGCGAGGGACGTTTTGAGGTTCAACTCAGTACACCTCGAACTTCACTGTTCAGGAGCTCTTCAACCTGAAGAACTGTTTTTATGTGGAATAAACTCCCTGAGGAAATGTTTCCAAATGGATTCAATCTCCAGCGATTCAGATCCAATGTGTCCCGGTACTTTCGCACGGGCACCGCTCTGAGAGTGCCTCAAAGACTTTCCTGTAGTGCTTGTGCCTTGTCCTTAAGAAAAAGATAATGCGGATATGTTCTTCAAATGGTTTGGAGCGTCGAAGTTTGTTCTTACAATGCTTCATTACCATTTTCTGCCGTATAGATACATACACACACTACCTATCATCTAACATTTTTGGCTCTCTTGCGGTATCAACGAAATACTGGCATTGCTTATCGAATTGATGGTAACTGTTCATTTACCATAATATATCTGAAGTAGTACTCCCCATTCAATAAGCAGGACAAAATTATTGTGGAGTGTCCAGCTCCAGTTAAGATGAATAACTTTCCAAAGTACAAGGAAAAACGTATAGAATATCGAGAACAATCATCTCAAACAAAGATTATTGTTTGAGATGATTGTTCTGGTTATTGGAGTCCTTGGTGAAACGATGTCCCTCTTGAATCCCATGATGGAGAACGTGTTCAAATCTTGTTCAAATAAATGAAAAGGGTTCCTTTTCGAAACAAAATTAAAAAACATTAGTCCCAATGAAAACTATCAAAAAAATTCTCCACATCTATTGCTATCAGATACAAACCAGGACAACACTCATCTATAACCATTATTCTACAAAATCTTCTGCTTTTGCTATAAAATAGCTTCCTCAAGCGTAAACGTAGTTTTTGTAAAACCCTTTATAGTGAAAATCATACAATAAACTGTATTAATTAGTTTTACAAACAACATAGTTTATGATGAACTCCAAACAACATTATGAGTGAAAGTATTGACATAGAATTCCTCTCAATCCAATATTTTGGAAAAAGTTCTTGTGTAAAATTTCTCACCAACAGTAATGGAGAAAACTGGAGGCAGTAACGAAGCTAAACCCAGAACACCCCATCATACTTTACATCAAACATAAGCTCCACTCAAATCATCGAAAAACGTAAACATATCCACTTCATGTGGGTTTCCTTCACATTTTGGTATAGCAGGCAACGAAAGAGCCGCCAGCTAGCAAAGGATGCTATTACTGAGCCACTCACAAATATTGAAAAAAGAATAGCCCACCCTGACCTGAAACCGGCTTACAAACAAATCCTTACTAACGTATGGCAACAGCAACAGTGGAACAGCCCCATATTAAGTTATCAGCAATCAAACCATTGGTCTTACCCTGAAAATTACTTCCAAAAACGAGAAAATTGCAAGTTATCCTGTCACGTCTCCGACTAGGGCAGGGGTCTCCAAACTACGGCCCGCGGGCCAAATCCGGCCCGCCAGTGTCATCAATCCGGCCCGCGACAGC
>WOGO01000711.1:0-21442 GCA_015342085.1 Leptinotarsa defecta | reverse complement strand
ATTAGCCACTAGAATTATTACTTATTACAATACTCATAAGACTTTGTCGATGAGATGCATTTATCTTTTGATTTGACTTGATCTGTTCGTAACATGTGACACTGGCTATTATAGCTGAAAATTAATCTTGATTTGTTTGCTGATATTCCAGATGGTTGGCCACAACCCATTTCCAACCGGTGTATGCTAGAAGAGTGTTTCCATGTTTCGATGAACCAAATTTCAAGGCTCCCTTCGAAATTAGCGTGGCAAGAAGAAAGAACATGACGGTTTTATCCAATATGCCCTTGAAAGAAACAGAACCAATGTACGTATATTGATGCTAGTTCAAGAAATCAATGTGTTTAGAGACATGGGTTTTTCAGTAATGGAACATTAGACTGGGTGTGGGACCACTTCCATGCAACTCCTCCAATGTCGACTTACCTTGTCGGCTTCACCATTAGCGACATGAAGAGTATTTCTCCCAACGCCACCGATCTCGATACAGTGATCAAAGTTTGGGCGCCTGAAGGAGACCTTAGCATGGCACAATATGCTCTGGACATCACCCTGGAGGTGATGGAGTTTATGGAGGACTTTTTTGGAATGAAATATCCGCTGCCTAAACTAGATATGTTAGCAGTTCCCAACTTTGGTAAGGCTGCCATGGAAAATTGGGGTTTGATCTCCTTCAGGTAATTGCTTCTGTTTCTACTGTAATCTATACTTATAAATGCGTAAGTTACTTAACATTCATTCATATATTTTATTCAAATAGTAATAATATATTCATGGTACTGGCACTTTTTTCGAGTCAACATGTGCCATGGATATCGGTACCTTCTCATTCTAATTTGACAAGTGAAATTGGGACCTCTGACGTGAAATGAACCCGAAAAAAATACTTTCCTCACACTAGAACAAAAACACACGTTCTGCTAACCGAATTGACATCATCAGATAATTAGATTCAGCTTCTCACTTTAGTCCGCTCATAAACATCCTTCGGCATAAAAAATTACTTTTTTCAGAAAGTCGTCAATTCTTTTCGACCCGATGTCTAATAGTATAAAAACACGAAGTTTCATAATGGCTAAAATTGTCCATGAGCTGGCCCATCAGTGGTTCGGGAATCTCGTGACGATGGATTGGTGGTCGGACTTGTGGTTGAATGAAGGATTTGGGACTTTCATATCCGAAGTAGCAATAACGAGTGTAAGTATATGCTATCATTATCTTTACCGCAAAAATAACTAAGTGATTCCTCAGTGACAAAGATGAGCAATGAAATGATTCATTAATGAAAACTTTGTTTCGAATACTACTTTTATTTTGCGTAAAATTCGGAGTTTGGCGACTTGCATTTGAGACCAGAGAAAACTTACTGTAGAAATATGGACATTACCCTCAGATGTCTCTGTTAGATACAAACCTGAAAGCCCAACCGAAACAACTAATCATATTCAAAGTTGAAACAATTAGAATCGAGGGAAACTCAACTCTAGGTGATAAATGAAAATGCAATAATATAAAACTCAACCATAAACACTGTACATGTGTTTTAGTGAAAAAGTGTCACCTGTGTATGATCATTGTACGAGTTTCTGGAAAGTTTTTATTCATCAGTTTTTACATTTGACATACAATGTGTTTGAGAAAAGGAGGACCGACCACTACAGTAATTTCGAAAATATTTTGAAGATGAAGCAATTATTGAAAAAAAAAATTATTATTTTTCACAAATACAGTACTCTATATGTTGAAAAAGATCCTCTTCTCAGAAGAAGATTCTGAACAATTAAGTGTTATTTGTTGTCTGATTAGCTACAGAATTCGATTGTGCGATTCAAAGCTGCAATATGATTTTATTAAATGACTTAATCAAGTTCTGCTTCTGTTGTTATTTTGTTCTTTATATATTTTCAGCAGGTAGGTACTGAAACAAAGAAGTTTTTTCGATTATTTATGATTTTGAGTCGCTAAAAGGTAAAATATCTTTTATGTTACATGGAGAGTTTCTGGATGAAAAGTTAGCAAGTGCAATTTTTCTTTTAGCTCAGACCCAAATGGCACGCCTACAGCAGCGTCAAGATTCGAGATACTTACAATACCCTCTACTACGACAGTCTAAAGTCAACGCACAGTATTCAGACAGAGGTCTCCAATATCGCCCAAATTGAACAGATGTTTGATGCTATTATATACCAGAAGGGAAGCAGTATCCTCAAAATGCTGAACTTCACCTTGACTCAGGATGTCTTCAAAAGAGGATTACAACAATATCTCAAAAAATAGTGAGTTTTGATCACTCGTTTCCATTGCCTTGCATACCGTTTGAAATCATATTAGCTAATGCGTCTTTTCAGTGCGTACCAAACTGCCACTCAGGATGACCTCTGGTCTCTGTACACGACGGAAGCTCTAAATCAAAGTCTGATTCCCGATACCGTCACGGTGAAGGCCCTCATGAATTCTTGGACCCTTCAAAGCGGTTATCCCTTTGTAACAATTTCCAGAGACTACGCATCTGGAATGGCAACGATTAATCAAACAAAAATGACTGAAGATGCAAACATCACGTCCGATGAGTCGTGGTACATACCCATAACGTACCTTACTAAGGAAGGAAACGGAAAAGTGCAGCAGCTGTGGCTGGAAAACATCAGGGAAACGAGTTTGGATTTGAGAACAGTAGGAAATGACTCTTGGATTCTGTTGAATATCGATGAAACTGGTGAGTTGTGAATGATGACAAACTGCTTTTTTTTGCTTGATTTTGTTTAATTTCCTTTACTTTCTAAGTTGGAAACGGAATTTGTTCCGATTCAGCAATTTCCGGTAAAATTGCATATCTAATGATAACAGTCGAATTAGTCAGTAACTTGTCGTATTCACGAACTTTTCCTTCGAATAAAATAAGTGATTGTAAAAATAAAATTTTGATACTTGCCTTTTTCAAAAAGGATAACTATTCGGAAAGTTACGTTCTCAAAACCCAAAAAATTAAATCATTAAAAGCACTTCAGATGAGAACAGGTAAATTTACTCTGACACGTTCGATAGTCTACACTCTACAAGAATACACAGACATTTTGTACAGTAGTAAAGTACAATACGAATCACATTTTTTTCCAAACACCATCAACTGAATTCAAATAACTCATCAACCAGTATTTCTAAATGTAGGAATTAAATCAGTTGTAGAAGAAGAAGAACGTACTTGACAACGTGCGCAATACTGATATTTTTTTACCGGTCTCTGTCTTAGTCCGAAAAGTTGAAATTCTTGAATAGTTTAAGGACAGACACTTACACAGACATGATATGTTGTATAAATGCTTCTGAGGAAACGTACACATTGAACTGCGTTTCCATCTCGTTCTCCGTTTGATTCAATAAGATTTTCTCGTCGGTTATCTATTGAAATTTGTCGCGACTAGTTATTCATCTGTACGTTTTCCACAGGTTTCTACAGGGTAAATTACGACTCAGAAAACTGGAAACTCTTGATTTACCAGCTACGAAGAAGCCCGGGTTCCATACCAGTAGCTAACAGGGGTCAACTCATCGACGATGCCTTCCACCTGGCCGACGCCGGCTACATTAACTACACCATAGCCTTCGACCTAGTGAAATACCTCTACATAACAGAGCCCAATTATATTCCCTGGTACAGCGCACTCCGAAACATGGAGGACCTCAGAGACATCATCAGCAACTATGAGTACTCCGGACTGTATGACAATTTCCTGCTGAAGCTCGTCAAACCGATGTTCAACGAGCTGACGACCGAGCAGAAGGTTTACGACACCCAAAACGAGAAATTGTTGAGGCTGCATATCGTCACGTCTGCCTGCAAGCTGCGGTACGGCAGATGCATCTCTTGGGCCAGGAACCAGTATTTCGAGTGGATGCAGCAAGACGATCCCGATTCCATCAATCCGTAAGTCATTCGGCATTAAAATCTCTCTTCATAAAAGTATATCAGTCGGATAAATTTTTTATCGCCCTCATCTTATTTACAATAAATTGATGGAATTAGTTAGGTAATTTGTAGTGAGTATTAATTCATATTTTCGAAGTATTTCTCAAAATGGAAAAAATGTATTGGGAAATGATTCGGTATTCACTGTATTGTATCCTATTTGATAGTGGCTAATGAATTTCGTTTGGTTTTCCACACTGAACGTTATCACGGAAGTGAAACCCGTTCAGCAAAAAGCCCACATCAAAGCCGCAATAATCACTTCACTCTTGCAGCTACACAACGATAAATCGATGCATAGTGTCTTCTTCACCTAACAATTAAAGACTTCAACTTATCAAAACAACTGGCCTTTGCCTTCCTCAGATCAAGTGGGTTCGAGTCGGAAACTGAGATATTCATCATGGCCTGCCAGAAAGGTGTCTTCAACACCTTGGTTTAACATAGTCGCAAGAAAGGTATAACATAGTTCACTGAAACCAGATGCAAGACCTATCGTGAGGCGCTCGTTTACGACAAATGATGAGAAGTGTTCATATAATTATTTCCTAGTTAAAAGAAAAACCAATCGCCAAGTCTAATTTCGGGTGTTTGTTGATGAAAAAAAAAACAGATGTTGTCTACTTCTTTGATATCACTGTTTATTTTTCGTTGCATGTTTCAGAATATCTGTAGACTACCGATACATAGCACAGTGCACCGCCATCAAATCGGGGGGACCTCTAGAATGGGACTTTCTGTGGAATAGGACCCTGTCTCCGAGCGTATCCTCGATAGACTTGCAAACAGCGTACCTTAGTTTGGGTTGTTCTTATGACCCGTGGTTAATTAACAGGTGAATATTTCTCGAGACAGTTTTTCTTGATTCTTTCTTTATTCACCATTGATTTTAGATATTTGGAATATTCGCTCAGTGGTAACATTAGTCTGGAGTACGTTCCGTATGTTTGGCAGTCCATCAGCCATTCCGTTGGGGTGAGGACGGGTTTCCAGTTCCTTAGACTCAATTGGGATAGGATCTACAAAGAGTACGAAGAAGTCTATTTGGTTTTAAGTTCCATATTCCACGATTTCATTGGTCAGTTGTCTACAGAAGCTGATTTGGAAGATGTAAGTTAGACCTTGTATATGAAATATTTGCAGTGATGGCCAAACCGACATAATTCACAAATTTATATGATCTTCTGAAATATATTTCTTGCATAAATCATAGATTGGCCAATACAGAATTAATTTCGCTTGGATTGATGTTAAACCAAAATAATAACTAAACTAATCTATTTCAGCTGACTACTTTCTACAAGCTGCACCAAAACGATCTAAAGTCAATTGCCGGAGTTCTTCAGAGCACGGTTGATAGGATAAAAGTGAAGATCAACTGGAAAACAAAACATCTTGATTCTGTCGTTAACTGGTTGCGAAGAAATAGATACTGAATTGGCCGAAGAATTTCTTATCGAAAGTTGCCATCTGGAACTTCTAAAAACGATTCTTCATATATATGGTCTATTTTGATTTTTATTCTTGAAACAATATGAAAACATGAACTCAGTGCACGGTGGTGATATATTCTATTTTTGATTCATTCGTTTTTTTTTGACGTGAGTGGCATTTGCAGCAATTTTGTATATTTTTTATTAGAGAACTGCTTTCAGCACGTTTAGCACCATGGAGCATTCATGTAGCATCCATCTATATAACAAATTGAAGCATAATTGACAAACTTTACAAATTCAAAATTGACCCACAAATGGCAAATTTTTGGAAAAATACTAAATTATTGAAATAAAGTGACTTGCTCGATATGAATCACTAATGAAAAACTGTAAAGATGTTCAGTCTTTGCAACAATAGCAAATGAAATGATTGTTTGCGTACAACAAAATATCAGAGACATTCTAAATAATAACGAGATTTTCATCTGAAACAATTCGAACATGTTAATTTTTTATGAGCGCATAAATCAACTTTTTTGCAGATACGCGATTTGTTTAATTTTCGATATTGTTATTTATATAGAATTCGCGATGAAAGTGCACTTGACACAGTGGTGATAATGATAGTATTCATAGTATTTGTTATTAACATGAGATTTTTTATCTATTTGTATGTTGTGAAGTGTTGAGGGTCTATTCTATGAAAGTTGTTGAAATATTTTATTCATTGTTATCTACTTCATTCATTATTATTCCCAAATACTATTCATTTTCAATCTACTTTCTTGATGAATTCATAGGGTTGACCTTATTTATAAATATTTATTGAATAAAATGAGATTATTATTCTTAACTGATGTTTTATTAAAAAAAAACTCTTAAATTTTTCTGAAAAATTTAGTGAAAATCCTCTTCTACTTCTACCGACCATGAAAACTAAAAATATACTAAAAATATGTTGATTATTTGTAAAATTTACTTGTGATGCACTGTTTGGAACCTTTGGTGTAGTAATTAATATTACTGGAGTTTAATCCCAGTAATATTCATTTAACTTCAGAATATTCATTTGTAAAATTCATAAATCACGACTTGGTTAGATTTCTTAATTTAGTTAATACTAATAAAACTTGTTTTGTGGCAGCAAAGCAGTTAAGTTATAAAAATAGCACTGATTTGGATATTATACAATTGGTATTTTTGGAGAAAGATTGTTGTAAAATTATGATCAAATATCTTGTTGATTGGCAAGAAAATAGGCTGAAAACAAAAAGAATATTTGAAAATATCATTTAAAAAATCAGGTTTGCATTTCAGTGAAAGGAATAGGTACTGAAATGATCATTCACAGACTTTCATTGGAAGCAATTTTCCAACATCTAATTATAACAGTAGTTTTCAAAACTGCTCGTTCACTTCAATACATGTTAGGCAACAAAGATAGGATAATGGGACACCGAGAAGTCCATTGTGGATATTGCACCCAAAAATGTACTGAATTGGTTATTCTGTATTAGAACTCATTTTTAAGCGTAACCACCGCATATCTCAGATAAAAAAGCGTGATACCTGACATATGCACGGTGCAGGAAATTGTTGATTGTTTAGAGCTAGTACAGTGTAATATAAAAACTACGAAAAAATCGCTAATACAAACTACCATTTTGAAAAACAAAAAATATCGTAACAATCCCTGAAAATTGAAATGAACATTTCAAATTTTGTCCCGTAGTAGAGGTTATCCCGTAGTTGCTGAATTATATTTGAGTAGAACTCTTCACGAGACTTGAAATCCAATATCGCAAGCAATTTTCAGAATTGATGGAACGTTAGGAACTTTCCACTCTTCTATAGACACCATAGAAAGTGTATCTTTTAATGATCTGAGAACAACATTTATCAGAAATACGCAGAAAATTACAGAGTTGTCTATCGGGTCGAGGTTCAGTTCCATTCACCTACACTTTTTGAGAATGTCTTTATTCGGAGAATGGCAACCTTGAAGAATGAACGTGCCAAGAGGATTTTCACAGCGGCATTTCTGCACAAGTCTTACCCTAAGGGTTATTCCTGCAGCGTTTTGCATCTCCATAAAAACTAGCTTCGTACGCATCAGATTGATCAATCCCTTGTTTCGAATGAGATCAACAGCCTGATAGGGTGTCGCTTTGGTATCGCCTTTACAAAATACACACGAATATGCAAAAGTAGGTATATAGAAACGTAAAACTAGTCTATTCTATCTATTTCTAAATAAAAATACCCATCGAGGTGTGGGTGTACTGCGCACGCACCTGCGACTCTTCTCCGGGAATCCGAGCTACAATTAAAGTAGTCACTGCGGGCTCCCTGAGTTGTGTGGTGCTCCTGGACCGTCTCTGTCGTCTGCTGTAAGTCTACTTTTCATTGCCATCATCTTAATACGCTTCCTTTTTGAGGATATACTAACAATCGAATTCGAGTCTGACGATGCATATTCGCTCCGAAACTTTTATATTGTGCACTACCAGTGCAAGTGACGAAACAAACATTTTTTGTAACCGCTCGCATCTTCTGCATTATTATGAAAAATGCGAAATATTATTTTGTCGTGTAACAAAAAAAAATAAATTTCTTCAACTCAAGTTCGTCTTGGTTTTTGACGATATAATGATGATTAGCAAATATTAATCAATAGAGACCGCCGTGCATAATGCTTCAAGTGGTACATTTTTCTAATATAATATGCAACCCATTTCAACAAACTCCTTAAGAAGATAGAAACTTTCTAAGTACGAAGAACTTCAAATTCACAAGAAGGCTCATTCATAATGTTCTATATTACTGCCAATGAATTTTATCAACGCACAAATTGAGTACTTTAGGTAATATCCAACATTTGGAAAAAAATACACGGAATATTTGAATGTCATAAATTGTGAAGACTAATCAGTTTTTTTTTTATTAACAATTTGCAGAATAATTTGGTGTTCTTTTCCTATAAAAAACTGCTTTCATTTTAGTGCAGTACTATTCTTTTCCACCTTTCTGATATTAATGAAATGTGGAACATCCTAATACCAAAAATATCAACTAAAAAAATTATTCTTATACATTTTGAAAACATCAGGTTTGATATCATACATATTCAGGTGTAGGTAAATCAAGTATGAAATAATTTTATCCAGAACTAATAAGAGTTCAATACAGTGTATACAAATATGAACCTAATTTCGCTAGTTTATGTGTAAAGTTTTATTTTTAGCTGGGTAAAATAACAGACGTTGACTCTAAGAATAAACTGTTCCAATGAGCGCTGCCAAATACGTCCACAGTCGGCCGTTGGTGTAATTTTCACTTTTGGATGGCCCAGCTAGAATCTTGTGCTCGCATAATACTCCCACCTAAACATTCATTTATATTTGATGGAAAAATAATGACTTCGTTTCGCATATTTCCAAATATATGGATTCGCCAATTGACGTTGAACAGTATTGACACAGTATTAATGTTTACTAAAGAGATTGAAGCTGAAAATAAATCAAAGTATCTTTTTCACCGAGTAACCTGGCACGAGCTTTAAAAAGAATTCCAATTAAAAGTAATTTTACTGAACACGTTATTTGATTTTACAATTAGAAAAGTGTACCAGATCTAACGATTAGACTTGAGAAAGACAAATTAAAATTTATTCTGACCTACAATGAATATCAACGTTCATACGAAACAGTGTAGGAGTTTAATAATATGTTTGTGTAGAACCCTTTAGTCTTCTATATGTAACATAATGGAATGCGAAAATTTCCGATTGATTGAATGAACATGAAAATATATTCGATGGGACTACAAAAAAAAATGCAATCCTTCGCAGAATCTGCATAGCTCGGCCTAAATATATCCCACATTGTTTGTTCCACGTCCAAGTTTCGAGAACTTCTTAGGCCGCTGTTTTATTTATATTATCGGCGGATTCAACTTTATTCAGTATTGACACAGCAACCGTTGATAAATCATCTTTTTTCGTTACAGAGTTATTTGAATCCTTATAACCATGTCCGACGAAGAAGAAGTTTACTCGTAAGTCAAATTTACGAAAAACCAACAAGAAAGCTTAACGCAATGAATCCTACCCAACGATTTTTTGTTTTAGTTTGATTTTTTTTTTCGTTTTTTCGTGTCCCTTGAGCTTTGTTGCTAACTGCAACGAAATATATTAGTCCTTGTGTTCAAATGTTTCTTTTAAAATTTTAGCGAAGAAGAGGAGGAGGAAGATGAAGTCGTCGAAACGTAAGTACTCATCGTTAAGATTCATAAAACCTTCTGATGTAATGTCGGTTAAACAGCAAACTTATATTGGAACATTAATTCTGATGAAAATAATACTTCCATAAATTTGGTATTCATGATATATTAATATAATAAATATGAGAACCTCATGAGGTTTCAGAATACAGAGAGTCTAAAAGTTAATTAATCGATGTATTGAAGATAAAGAATAGGTCAATATTTGTGTAATTTATACAGATGAAAATAATTAACAAACATGTGTTTCATGAAACACCATTTGATTCTGAACGGTGTGCCTTCTTTGAGATTTTGTAACAATTTTATAGATTGATACATTTTGCATAATTTTGACACATTCCAAAAATGTATAAGTTGAACTAAGATTCTCAAAGCAAGGTGGCCGTCGAATTGACAACTTTTCATTGATACCTCGTGTTTTCACTTTTGCAGAAAAACGTAAGTTTTTCCCCACCCTTACAACCAAACGTCGTGTTTTTCAGTAATCAAACTTGTATGTTACAATTTTTGTAGCTCCCCTGTAATTTAGTGTTCTGATTTTTGATGTTTTTACGAAAATTTTTTTCATTTTGATTTTTTCCTTTTTTTCTACCCGTGAAATCCGCCCCTGCCCCTTGTGATGTACGATATAGGACAACTACCACCACTACCACCAAAGTCGAGTAAGTTCAAATGAAAAAGAAGCAAAAAAACTCGCAGCTTAAACGCTTGGAGCTGCTCTCAGTTATCGGCGAACAACTTTTTTTACATAAAAATGAATATTCAGTCCCTCAGAATTATTACTTTTGTTCATTAGAGCTTTTGGTTTTCAAACAATTATTGTAATTATTCAACTCCTAATAACTCCCACATATTCTTCACTTTTAATTTAAGAAAATTCCTTGTTTCTTCTTTTATTTTCCACTTCATGTATTCATTTTATGTACAAAAAGTTATTTCTATAACAATCAATAAACGAATGTTGAAAGCTTTTTCAGCTTCAAAAACACCCTGCAAAGTATGTATCTAAAATTTGTGATAATCAGTTTTGCTAGGAATGGATGGACTAGTGGATTACGCCATTTTTAACAAGAATAATGGAAACTGCTTCCAATTGCATTTTTATTTTTAATTTTGTCTTTGATTTTTGATGAATGTTGCCACGGCAGGCGAAACGAATTAAGTAGAGTTAACCATAGATGTATCACAAGTTTCAAAAGTGTCATCTCGCAAAGGTCAGATTTCCCAGATTCATCAAATAGGGTGAATATGCATTTTGAATATTTCTCGTTTAGTTCCCTTTTCAGGAATTTTCAAAACCAGGTCAGTTTTGAAAAAAGAAAGGGCAAACGATAAATTGTTGATTATTCAAAAGGTCCACCAAGATTGCCGAATATTAAAAAAATAAAAAAGCAACTTACAGAAGATAGAAAGCAATACGCTTATTTTGTAAAAGTGTTCAAAAGTATCGCTATCCTCTTTCATATGTAAAGATGATACCACTGCGATTCGAATGCTTCTCGATCATTGAAGTTCACATTTAAAAAATACATTATTGTTTCCAGATATGCTTCAGTCGAGTAGTGTTGAATCATAAGATCTGGAAGGCCACTTCAGAGCACTTTCTTTTCCTTCCAATGCATTGGAATATATTTTTATAAAAAGCATTTACCATCGATAAAAATGAAGTGGTTCAAAATATAAGTGCTCTTTATCGAGATTCTCGTTATTCTCCAAGATGGGATAAATTATGAGTTGAGTCTCGATCTCTACATGAAAAATGAATCAATAAGTATCCAGTATCCACTTATACATTATTGAATAGCATCAGCAAAAAAAACTGAAAGGATTAGAATAAAATACATTCGTAATACAAAATATGTGGGAAACTTTGGAAGGAAGAAAGAGAGCAATTAGGTTCAAAGAAACCCTTAACAAATATATGTAGGTCATGCACAGATGTTATTTACAGAGACAATCTGGAAGGAAAAGCCTTTTCGAAACGACTACTTTCATATAAACATTGAATTACACGAAAGCAAAAGTACTTTCGAAACAACTACTTTTATACGAACATTGAATTGTACAAACATTCGTTATGGAATTAATCAGATGTAACTACACTAAACATGTTTTCTATAAAGACTAATCTATCTTTGAATTATACCCGTTTCAATTCAAATGTGATCTTTTGTTTCTTAAACGAGAGCGAGACTAGACAAAACTGTTGAAACGGCGATACCCGAAATCCGTCAGTACTTAATGCGTTTCCCAAAACGTTATAATTGTTTTGTCGTTCTGATCATGTTGTGGGATCCCGCAGGGAAGGAGCCGGCGATCCAGAATTCATAAAACGGCAAGACCAGAAGAGGTCCGACCTCGACGAGCAGCTGCGCGAGTACATCACAGAATGGCGCAAGCAGCGCGCCAAGGAAGAGGACGACCTCAAGAAGCTGAAGGAGAAGCAGGCCAAGCGCAAGATCGCGCGTGCAGATGAGGAGAGGAAGATGGCTGAAAGAAAGAAGGCAGAAGAAGAACGTCGTGTTCGCGAGATCGAGGAGAAGAAACAACGCGACATCGAGGAGAAGAGGCAACGCCTCGAAGAGGCTGAGAAGAAACGCCAGGCCATGATGCAAGCCCTCAAGGACCAGAACAAGAACAAGGGGCCCAACTTCACCATCACCAAGAGGGATGCTTCAGTAAGCAACAAAGTTCTTTATACTTATTATAGGAGAGGTAACTGAAGAGTAACTAAGAACGGCCTATTCGATCGAATGCTGCCTTTTAATCGCTAGAGTTGTATCAGCTGTGGGTGGAAATAAATAAACCAACTCATTCATTTTTTTCATTTGTGGCAGTCTTTGTGATGTTTGGCCCTTTTTTGTTCTCTGTTAAATTCTTTCAGTTCAATTTTCATAAAAGTAAAATTTTCGGATGTGGTTTCGAATACTCTGAAACTTTTGACTTGGGATCAAAAAAGATATAGATTGATTCCCCCACATACAAGAGCTACGATATTGATAACAGACTACTGGAATTGAATTGGAACTGACTGCTATTTCTACCTTCTGGATATCTCTTTATCTATGCATATTCGGTTGACAGATGAAACTAAAAACCAACAAAAATTTTGAAATCAGCGAGAGAGAATATCAGCAAAGTATTTTGTTCAGACAGTTTTCACATTTGTTACTCTGTCTTTGACAAAAGATTCAATATCGAAAAACATATTACTGAAGATTATTGTATTATAAACCACAATTATCGTTTACAAACAATAGAAGTATAGGAAACATCTTCTAACATTCTCGACTTACCAAATGATTAGATTCAATTATTTTTAGTCTACTCTTGAATATTATAAAATATCTATTAAATATTGTTACCAATTAGTTTATTTGCATCAATTTAATGACTAAACCGTCAAATGAAACAGCAAAATGAAAAAAGATGAAATTTTAACTTTCTAGTTCTTCATTAATATGTAAAGTTCCAAGAAAAGAAGTTACCCTCTACATACCGGGTGTACGAAAAGTTTCAGTACGGGCTGATATCTCCGAAGTCAAAGGAAATACAAATACAAAATTCTGGCAATCACTAAGAACTCTTCTTCTTTACGCATTTGCAACTTTTTTATCCTTGCAAAGAAGGCACCTGGGAGCTGCACCCCAAAATCTTGAAAATCTATATCGATACGTAGCTCATTTCAAAGGCCATGAAGAAACAAAACTAGAGGTCTGTACGAAAACCGGTTTTCTAAGAAAAACAATTTCAAGTGATCTAACAAAAAATTATTATTTTTTGTCGCGTTTTGTAAATTGTATTTTTACACTGATTTTTTTTGTTTTATCAGTTGAAAGATGTAAAACTATTGTGCATTTTTAACATAGTAGGAACCCGAACTTGCACTTCTACGAATTGAAACTCGACATGATGCATGGCTTGAATCTAATGAAGACTATTTTTAAATAAGAATACCAAGTTTCTAATAACAGGTATATACATACCTACATATTTGACTTGAAAAAAATAAGGATTTGAAGATGGCAGGCATAACTGATTGAATACAAAGAAGTATTTGATTTTCACAAATAATTCATTTTGAATGTAGTCAAATTATAGTTTAAATTGACTTTTATAAATATTTCAATAGTATATTTTCATCTGCAATGCCGGGGATATTGAATAGAAGCGTTAAAAGTTGAAATTAATTTACACATTGTCAATATTAAATTATGGAGCTGTTTACTGACTGAAACCTATCGCCGAAGAAAATAAAATGAAAACTATAGAATATTTAACAATATACAGAATATATCAAATGAAGGACACGAAAATACACTAACGATTTCTTCCAACAGTCTAACCTTTCTGCCGCTCAGTTGGAACGCAACAAGACCAAGGAGCAACTCGAGGAAGAGAAGAAAATTTCCCTTTCCATCCGCATCAAACCCTTGGTCGTTGATGGTCTGGGCGTAGATAAACTCCGTCTGAAAGCACAAGAACTTTGGGAATGCATCGTCAAGTTGGAGACTGAAAAGTACGACTTGGAAGAGAGGCAGAAACGTCAAGACTACGATGTAAGTTCGATTTAAATGTTTTTTGTTGGTGACGAATAACGTTATTTCGTGTTTACAGCTCAAAGAGCTGAAAGAAAGACAGAAACAACAGCTGAGGCACAAAGCCTTGAAGAAGGGTCTAGACCCTGAAGCCCTAACCGGCAAATACCCGGTAAGTGTGTCATTTCTCAAAGCCGCGGTACACCACTCAAATGAAAATTAAAAAAAAAACGTCATATCCGAAAATTTCTCTGAAATGTTGTCAATGTTATTTCATTTCCATAAACTTACTTCTCATTTTAGCCTAAAATCCAAGTAGCCTCCAAATATGAACGTCGTGTTGACACGAGGTCGTATGGTGACAAAAAGAAGCTATTCGAAGGGGTAAGTCACACTGGTCTTTTAAATTAAGATGAGATACTTAAGTTTCTTTCGAAAATCTGACACATACAATGCCAAGTACAGAATGAACATTAAAAACAATAAAGATTCAGTATTCGGATCAGGATAATCTTGCAAGAAACTCTCTTTTCTTGAATTGATAGGTGGAGCACGTTTAACCAAATATGGAACTTTCACATGTTGACAACAGATTTTTTCACATAAATTACCTATATCAAGTTATATAAGACTTTATATACGAATCCATGCTTCCGTATGGATTACATCAAATAATTCATAAACATCTATTATTGCGAAAAATTTTTCGATCATGTTTATTCCAACTAGTTTTAATTAAATTCTTGATAACGAATCAAACCCACAAACTAAATCAAATCGACTAAACACACAAGAAAGCATAGCCTATGTCCTAAGAAACTAGGAGGACACGTCAGAACAAAATTGATGAGATCGGTTTTCATAGGAAATATAGAGCAAACTAGATTGTTTTTAATTCAGGGTTTTGATATGGTCCTCATGGAACAAATGGAAAAAATCTGGAGAGCAAGAATCGAGGAATTCATGAACAGACCGCATGGTATGTGCATGAAAATACACTCGTTTTTTTTTCGAAAGTCTTGTCGTGTTTGTTTGTCAGACGATGTCTTTTTGTAGTTCTACTACTTTTTCGACAACTATTTTTACTTCTTTGTGTTAAAAAATATGTTATATGTTTATTTGTCAACGTCATTTGTTTCTTGTTTGAGTGTGTTTTCCGTTGTTTAACAGGGATTAGAAGAAATCATTAAAGAGACCAATGAAAAAAGCTGGAAAGAGAAATTTGGACAGTTCGATTCCAGACAAAAGGGTAAATGTTTTAACAAAATTTGTTTTCAAGCTTGTTTCTTTTTCTCGGAAAACACCGACTTTTTCGGAAGTGATAATTTTGAATTTCAATATTGAATTTTGGAATAAATGAAAATTGTTTTCCGAAAATTAGAAAATGTCATATGCATGTTTCATTGTAGCATGTTATCTTTCATCATCTATTGATTTTCTACTTGTCTAAGAATCTTTTCAGCAGTATGAAGTTGTGAAGAAAATGAATTCAGGTTTCCTTTTACTTGACACAAATTTATGCTGAAGTAAAACAAATGCGATTTTGTTACTTTGAAGATACATAGAATATAGAAATAAATCACACCTAGTTCAGATTCATACTCATCTGTTTCTTTGAAAACTTTCTGGAATTTTGTAACTTTTAATGTAGGAGTTCGATTGTATTGATTTTTTTTATGTTATAGTGAAATTTCTTGACGTATGAGAAACGTAATTTGGGCTATCTTATTATGTCAATGGTGTAGTCGCTTTTGCTTGATAACAGATAGAGATGTATTGAATTCTTTTCAAAACTTGAGTGAAATTAATTTTCTGATCAACCCGTTGAGTCAACTACCTGTTACGGTTTGTATTTTGAATCAATATATTTTTCACCGTAACAACCACTGAGCGGTCGAGTGACAGAACGTAATTTCGATTCGTGAGTTCTGTCAGTAGATCGATCAGGGATATTTCTCAACTTTTTGAAATATATCGATTAATTACACCCGAAAAAAGTGCATAAATGATGGTTATTGTTGAAGATGGAAATGAACAAATATATTGGTGTTCTCCATTAAACGACCAACAAAAATTAAATTTTTCCCCCTTATCGAATTTGTTTTCATACAAATTTACTGGAAATAATCGTTTTTGTCGAAAAGCCGTACTACATTTGTTCGAATTACATTAAAAAAAAGAGTGATTCATCATTCTGAAGCACCAATCAGTTGAAACGAAGACACGATTCAAAAAACAAACTCTATAACCTAAAAGGTTTATCAAAAATTACTCCCACTCGAGTGCTGGTGAAATCCACAAGCCTTTTTTAAGGTGGCACAGAGAACGTTTACCTGTTGCAATCGAACTGCTAAGTTAATCGTTGCACTTTTTAGTAGTAGTAGTACCTTTTGGGGTATTTAACTGGATATCAAATGATACTGTAGGTCATAAAATGATGGGACTACTACCACAAATGTTCGAATGAGTTTATTATTTGTTTATTGGTCGCTTATCGTATATACAACACTACTTATTATTGATTTTTCATTTCGTTTACTAATAGCAAGGCTTCCCAAATGGTTCGGTGAACGTCCTGGCAAAAAACCTGGAGACCCTGAAACTCCAGAAGGCGAGGAGGAAGGCAAACAAGTCATAGATGAGGATGACGACCTCAAGGAACCTGTAATCGAAGCTGAAATTGAAGAAGAGGAGGAAGAAGAGGAAGTCGAGGTCGATGAAGAAGAAGAGGATGACGAAGAAGAAGAAGAAGAAGAGTGAATGCCAAGGTAAGAAGTTGAGCCAAAAAGTTCATATGGTCAAGATTGGGAGGGAACGTTGATTTGTTTTTCTTGAATATTTTTATTAACTTTAATCATATTTCAGGCATAAGACAATCATGAAATCAACATTGGATAACATCATAATATCTTCATCGGCTGACAAGGTAGTTCCCTTCAGCAGATATTTAAAAAAATGTTTGTTCCAGCAAATATTATCAAAAACGTTATTTCATTTATTTGTAATTATTTAATAAAGTTATATTTGTAATTGTAAACAATATATTACCGGTGTTTCATTTATGTGTTAGTTTTAGGTTGAGAATAAATCATTTGAATATTATCAATACCTTTTTTTTAGGATCCGATAGATTATAAATATATGTGACAGTTGAATTGTACTTAGATCAGAGCCAGATTTTGGAAAAAATTATAAAATCAACAAAGGAAAAATCCATTCAGAAATAAATTGAAAGTATAAAATATATAATTTGAAACTATTAGACTTCTGTTACTGAAGAAAATGCAACAAGCTGATTTTTTTTAATTAGAACTTATTTCATCGTAGAGAAGTAGTTGAAATCAGTTGCCTTGCAGTGAAAATTGCAGGGATAGGAAGAAAATAAATCTCGTTCGGCGTTCAATGTCGAAAAGTTGAAATGCAAAAAAAATATTTCAACGTTACTCAAAAGATCAGATATTTCTAAAGAGTGTGCCACGTGTCCGATGAATCTCAACCATGACTTTACAGAATTTAGTTTACATCTACTAAATATTGACAATTCATTTGAATAGCATTATAAATTCTTCAAATGGTTTGACCTATTCTATTATCAAAACAACAAATTTAATCAGAATTTTTTGACTGTTACTTCCTGTTGTATGAAACCGTTCAACGTTTGTCGTTCTTCTTCCACGCTTTCAATACGTTTTTTTTTTGACAAAGTAAAATAATCATCTTCAGGTGAGGATGGAAACTTTTGACAAAATAGTCATATCTGGGATTGCCGGCAGATTTCCAGAATGTGAAAATGTTGATCAGTTGAAAGAGGCCCTCTTGAATGGGGTTGATTTGGTTACAGACAACGATAAAAGATATCCCGCAGGTGAGTGTTTTACCGGGGGGCAGGAAATTATTGTTTTCTTTGTGAATATTAGGTGTTTTGAAAATATGGTTTATGAAAGTATCCATTTAAAATTCCATTTAATAGGTACTTCTTTGAATTGTAGGAAGAAACAGGATGAATATTCAACTACTTTTTATACATATATACTCAAGTGATGATAGGTGCAATTTAGCCTACTCTATTTATTTTTTGTCTGTGCGGATACATAGTGGGGTATCGAAAAAGTACGGCAAGGTTTAACTGCCGGGTCAAAATCTTTTTTCCGTCTAAACGAAAGTGTTTCATAATAATTCATTACATAGTCTCATAAAAAAAAATATCAATTATTAAAAACCATCAAACATAGCATAAGAAAGTGATAATGTTTTTTACCTGAGCCGGGCAGAAACTCATTCAACATTTGTGAGAAACAATCAATTTAAATAATTACTCCGGAGTTAAGGAGTAATATAACCTGTTTTTCAGCTGAACTAAATTCTAGCAGGTTCTTCTCTAGCTTTGTATGATCTTATTGTAAATCGGATATTTACCTTTCATGATTCAGAATCAAATAATTCTTATTTGTCACTCATTTTTTGTTTTCTCTCTTCCTTTTTGATGAATTGCCGCAAAAATAATATACGAGTATATGAACTGATACACCCATCTCAAAAAATAAAATAATTTTATACGTTACTTGATGAATGTTAATAATATTATCAATGGTAATTAATAAAGATAAAACTGGGACCTCTGGCGCAGAATAAATCCAAAACAAACACTTTCCCCAAACACCACAACCAAGTTGGCATTTTCGTGATATAAAGAAAACTATTTTTCGCTTTCGCTTCCGCTTCCTCACCAGAAACGGTGGGTGCTAATCCGCCGTAGGTTCCTAGTCTTACAAGGTTCCCTTCAGTTTACTGTGATCCCAGTATCCCGCGATTTGGAACATTCGAAGAAATTTCGGTCAGTTATAAAAATGTTTATATTAATGAAGATCGATCCCATTACTATCTAAGCTACAGCGCGGTGTTCAGGTGGCTTCTACGTTGGCAAATCTGGACTAGAAGGTTCCCTATCTCCGATCATGAGAATGCCTTCTTGAGCACATTGGGTACATCAATTGCAGTGGCACAGCCCGGGTATTGTAGAGTTCTTGTTGGGTTTTAGAAGCACTATGACGTGATCTTTTTGAAAGAATATGACAAATGTTACAGTAGGAATATGACGGTTATTGAAGATGAATCGTAAATGACGTATCCGTAGTGAGAGATTACTCCTTCTTGAGAAAATGATAGTTCAAAACGTCATGACGACATTTTCGTAAGTATAGGCGTCATCTCCATTTATCATGTTTGTTTTGTAAATCCGTATAATGATATTTCAATACACCTTCCATCGTTATCAGAATCAAAACACTCGACATAATTGAAACCAGATACCAGAAAGAAAACGTTCGTGATCCAAAACCAACACCATTAGTGGTGCTAGGCTGAACCACGAATGCATTGCTGGGTCAACTACCCTTGAAGGATAAACTTCTGTAGGAAACGACAATAATATATTCCGATATGCAAATTTCACTATGGGATTGACAGACGACTCAATCCATGAATATCAAAAATAAAAGAGGCTCCCCGAAATAGGTCTGCTGCAAAGCCTGCTGAACGACATACGTCATGTCTTTCTTCTGCAGTCTTCACGTCTAGCTAACTAGTTGGAACCAGATCCCATAACAGCGTTATCTGGTGTTGAGTCACGAATGCTAGTTGCCTTATGAAACCTACAGAGGACGAAACTCTTTGGGCGGTCGATATCGAAGCTTAACATCGTAACGCCCCGTTTTGGGTAGTCTAGTTTAACGTGGACTGTATTTTGTGTCTCCCCTATAGATGTCTCCTTATGGGCAGATGTCGTCACCGTTTTCTATTCAAAGTATTTTCAGGAATATATGGAACACCTCGTAAGAGTGGTGTTATGCCGCAAATAGATAAATTGGATAATACTTATTTCGGAATCCACGACACCCAAGCCAACTATTCGGATCCCCGCCATAGAATTTTGCTCGAGACAACTTACGAATGCATTGTGGATGCGGGCTACAACCCAGAAGAACTAAGGGGAACTAAAACTGGTAGGTATTCGTATTCACTAGATATATAGTTCAGTGAAACGGTCGATTTCATTTCAGGTGTCTACGTTGGAATAACTTCGATCATGAGCTTGAACGAGGTCTGGAAGCAAAACCCCAGAGGGTATGCTATTACAGGCTTTTATTCGACCATTGCGGCAAATAGAATCTCGTACTGTTTCGATTTCCGGGGTCCGAGTTCTTCCTTGGATACGGGATGTTCGAGCGGAATGTACGCCTTAGCAAATGCTGTAAGAGACTTGAAAATGGGAATTATTGAGAACGCAATAGTGGGTGTGGGCCAAATCCTTCATGACCCGAACGACACCAAAGGGTTCACAGACCTAAATGTTCTTTCTCCGGATGGAAAATGCAAAGTTTTCCAAAGCGACAGAAATGGTTTTACTCGCTCTGAAACTGTAGCCAGTTTTCTGATACAGCGAGAGAGTGCCAGCAGGAGAATTTATGCTACGGTTCTCGGAGCGAAGATGAATGCGGATGGTTACAAGAAGGAAGGGATGACTTTTCCCAGCACCGAAGCGCAAGTTATACTGCTCAAGGAAATTTACCAGGAACTCAATTTGGATCCCAGGAAAGTCAGTTACGTCGAAGCACACGGAACAGGTAAGGCTCGGCACTAAATCGATATTTATATATTACAAAATAATTACTGATGACTCTCCAAATCATCGGTGGCACGTTTATATTTCTCACGATAAAATAGAGGCCGTTTACTTATGAATTATGGAACATATTCAATCTAAATCAGTGGTCAAGGTAGGAAACGTCAAACAATACCAAATTGGGAGTCCGAGACATGGTCATTTGATATGGCGTCAAAAACACTCTACATCGTTTTTTGAAAACTGTCCATCTTTTGCAGGTGTAACATTTTTCAAAATTCTTCCTTTAAATATAATAAATGAAAAGAAAAATAAAGAGTTTTCCATTAAAACCGTTGCTTCTACTGTACAGAAAAAGATAATTGATGTGAACTTTTACGATCGGAGACAAATGTGTCAAAGCTATTTTCCGGGTTTGTTGTCCGTGGTCTCCAGTTTTTTGTCTGAAGTTTCGTCTACGACTGCAATAGACACACACAATGTCAAAAAACCTGTAGACCACGTCCAATAAATCCGGAAAATGAGTTTGATAATCTTGTCGAGGCTAGTTTCACGTGTCTTCCTCTTTGAAGATGATCATTTGGTGATCGAAACA
>WOGO01000710.1:0-21447 GCA_015342085.1 Leptinotarsa defecta | reverse complement strand
ATCACACGTTAAAAGGTAAGACCTCGTTAATCCTTAGCTCGCACAAGTTTCGACTTCTGAGGGTTGTCGTTCGTAAGGGTGCGACAGCTGGTTAACGAAAAAAACAGATTTTGAACAGAACAGATTTATAGACCATGAATCACAACTTTTCAATTACATAATTAATTTGATATTCCCAATTCAAATGAGAATCTATATATATGCCTAGGTATTTAAGCTTATCGACGGACTCTATTTTCAGAAGGGTTCCGTCGTCATGTTGTATTTCCAGTTCTTTATATGGTGGTAAATTTGTAGAGTAGAATGTTACCGGCAAAAAGAGAGTTTTTTTGTAATTGATTGTCAGTATTCTATCTATCGTTGAAAAAATTTATAATATTTTCAAAGTCAACCTCAATGTTATTTTTGAGAGAGGTCCAGTCAGTTCCTTCGTAGAAAACGGCAGTGTCGTTCGCGAAACTCACGACTTCCCCACACGTATCTTGTTCGAAAAGATCATTGACATAAAGATTGAAGAGAGTTATCCCCAAAACAGTACCTCCATATGTGATCATTTGATAACTGCTCATAGCTTCATTGATATTGAAGCATTGTTTCCTGTTACATAAGTAACTTTCAAATAATTAATGAGCAACTCCTCTTATGCCAATATTTGAGAGCACTGTCAGTAGTTTTGAATGGTCAATGGTGTCAAATGCTTTTGCCCGATCGATGAATACACAGATAGAAGGATTTTTTTGTCAATTGCATTATTTATCAGCCCTGTCAATATGGCAATTGCATCAGATGTTGAATTATTCTTACGAAAACCATATTGTCTACTCGATGAAATATTATAACTTCCGAGAAATGAGACCAATCTCTTCTGTAAGATTTTTTCGAAAACTTTTCCCATGCTCGATATCAATGAAATAGGGCGATAGTTCGTAACATCAAGTTTATCACTGTTTTTGAAGAGAGGTTTCATTTCAGCAATTTTTAGGATATCTGTAAATTTTCCATCATTCACATACTCATATCATCGGATGCATAAAAAACTAGTCTGCCATCTTGGACGATTCACCATATTGAATTCGAAACGATGTCATTTCATTATTTGTATTCTTCTTAGCAAATCCTTTCAACTTATACTCATATCATGGATGTGCACAAGAAACTGGTCCGCCATTTCTGGCGATCCGCCCCATTGAATTCAGAATAACGTCATATCACTTTCCGTAATTTTTTCAACAAACTCTTTCAATTGGCACTCATACTAGGTTTATGAGAGCGCATATACACCAATAATACACCATCTTGAACGGTACCTCATATTAGATTTAGCAAACAAGTCTGACGTTTGGGTGATCCGCCATGTAGGAGTAGAATTACGCCACTCAGCTTATTGTCATTAAAACTGAACGTGTATGCAGAATTTTAGCAGAATTGGTTGAGCTGCAAGATTTGACCTGACGATTTTCTACTTGCAAACATTTGTTTCTGGAATGGCTGGCTACTAAGCACATACGTCATATGTATCTTGAAGTTTCTTTGAAAGGTTGGTTGGAAGCATAAAAGTTATTC
The DNA here is from genome assembly GCA_015342085.1 of Leptinotarsa defecta. Classification (NCBI taxonomy): domain Eukaryota; kingdom Metazoa; phylum Arthropoda; class Insecta; order Coleoptera; family Chrysomelidae; genus Leptinotarsa; species Leptinotarsa defecta. The sequence continues at coordinate 19,884 of WOGO01000710.1, read as the reverse complement.
TTTCTCTAGAAGAAATTGGGAAGAAAAGAAAATTTTCCATTTTTTTCTAGATAAAAAATTTTGAGTAAACTTCAACGAATCACTTCACTCCAATGATAGTTGGTTATATAAACTTCAAATTTGACCAATTAAATTTCTATGAAAACTGTGACAAAATTAAAGTTTTCCCAACCTGAAATTTCAATCAAAACAAAGGTTAATATTTTTTGGCACTCTTATGGTTATCGAGTGCAGGAATTTCAGAACAAAAAATCTTTACAACATTTTTTTACAATACTTGTGTACCTATGTTACTGTTAATATAAAAAAACCAATAGACATAAAGTTTCAATACCATTAATATAAAATTTGGCGAAAAACTTATAATCATTCACCATATAAGATGGATAACAACGCATGGCGAGTTTCAAAGTTCAGAAAACTATGAATGCTATCGTTAAACATGATTTTTTGAGGGAGTTATGCAATCATCAGTTCATTAATGTCTTATTTCCATGAAAAAAAACAAAGAATGTAATGTATTTTTGTATCCATTCAGATACTGAATTTAACAATAATTTTGGAGTGAAAATTTGGCGAATTCTTTAAAGCATTCACCAAATTGTTTGATATGGAATTGGCGACCTTCACTGAAAAAATACAAACTATACAAGTTTGGAAAGTTATGAACATGAATGAACGCTTTTCAAAGCGTTATGACTTTTTTCATCGGAAATTTTCATCAGAACCATTTTATGAAAACTTTTCACAAAAAATTTACCCTATTATTATTTAGAGTTTTATTGAATTCTTGAGGTGTTTTAGAACTTCAAAGAGGATCAATAGATGCTAATTGGTTGTATCTACTTATTTTTTTTGTGTCATTTTCTCAAATTTTCCCATAATTGGTGTGTTCGTAAGGAAAAAGGTAATCGTCTCCACTTTCAGGCTTGTCCTTGAAAACAGCTGAGTGGTTCAGAACCACCTTGGTGAGTCGAAACAGCGCAGTCTGTTGTTGCATGACAAGCTTTTGGGTTATTTTTTCAACTAAATGTCCATTATATTATTTAGATGATACCAAAATGCAATTCTATCATCTCCACTGAAAGACCTTTGAAACTTGTTCCAAAGTGACAACATTTTCAATTTATGTTGATGAGGTACTATATTATCATAATTTAAAGTATCAATTATTCATGGATAAGAAATACAGGGTTCATCACTATTCTACCTATAAATAGGGTGTTATTGGAGAAGAGAATAACATGCAATCAGAAGACAATATTGAAATATAATTCTTATGTATACATGTCCCTTAGCTATTCGTTGATTCGCTTTGAAATTGTAAAGTACCTCAAGAAACTTAGTGTTTTATAGGCCAATTTTTTAGTTAAAGAAATGTCAATAACAAACCTTTCATGAAACTTTTTGATGAAATTAGTGAAAAAGTTATCACGTTTCAACAGAATACATCCTATAATTTCGAATATTTTTTGTTTATAACCTTCTAATCACAAATTCAACAAAAAATATCTCCAAAATAGTTGTAGAAAAAATTACTATCTGAAAACAAGTTTCAACAGAATTCCAAGAAGTTCACGAGATAAATTCTCTCAATGAAACACGGTGACGTATTATTGAAAGAATAAAAAAATTGACCTAATATGGAATGTTCGAGGCGATGCTAAATTCACTACAATAAATTGACTTAGTTTCGTATGGATTGTGAGGATTTAATATTCATGATATTATTTACCATTGTGCTGACTTCAGCTCCTGAGGATTAGCAAAATAGACACACTGAAGAAATGCACTGGTGACGTTCATATATGTAGACTCATTGATTGTAGCCTTCAGCGGCTTGACAGTGATAACAGGAGGATCTGTAAAATAAACAAATCGTAACACACATAAATTATCCCCACAAGGGCGATCTCACATCGAACATCCAGAATCAAGCTCGAATGAAGTTCTTGTTCACCATTTTTCTTCATCACTTCGTTTTCTGCGTAACAGTAAATAGTCTTTCCGTTTTCCCAATGACTGGCTTTGAAAGATAGTGAACTGATGGTGGTAAATGTTCCGTCTTTCTGTAAAACGAGGAAAATCAATAATCACCTACTACTATCAAATAATTAAGTATCTACTAATATAACATTCATGAATAGGTATTTACATTTGTATTTCCAACAGCTATAGTTTTTTTTCATATATTTACGATTTTATTATATGCGAAATGAAAGCCTCAATGTTTATTGCACTGTATATCTTATCGAACACAAATATACAAATTAACACAAAATGCGTCAATTAAAAGAATACAGTGAGCATAGTGTAACCTGAGTAAAAATATAAATACAACGTCCAACATTTTTTTTTTATCAATACCGTGGATTACTGAAAAGAGTGGTGTGATGACTACTACTCAAAACCTTCCGAATTATCTTTTAGTTTTTACTACATTATCTGCATCATTATTTTCCTTTTTTTTTCAATAAAACGGTTTAACATGCTTTTCTCAATAAATTGATTGATGTAGCCGTTGTTACTACGTGGTGGGAGATCATCATGAAAAATGGGAAATAACACTTTCTATGTTTTTTACCACTTTTATTTGTAACTATCGTTACTATAATTTCGTCCTACATCATCATTTCATTTCATTTGAAAGTTTCATTTTATTAGTTTGAAATTATCCATAGAAAGAAACTGCAGTAACGATAGTCACAAATAAAAGTGTTTAAAAAACATAGAAAGTTTAATTTCTCATTTTTCATAATTTTTTTTTGCTTGTTTTATTTTCAAGTTTTCAGTTTCCTATTTTGTTATTCAATTTTTCTAAATCTGTTTAGTTCAATTAGTGCTTCAGTATGACAATGTAATGTAATTCGCCATTTTGTAGCTGCAGCCATCTTGAATTTGCATCGTTTTGAAAGTGTACCAGTCAAACCCTGTCACTTGATACCCATATTGAGACAGTTGTGGAACAATATGTAATCCGCCATTTTGTAGCTGCGTTTGTAGCTGTAGTTCATGTGGAATAAACTTCCTGAGGAAGTTTTTCAAATGGATTTGATCTCTAACAATTCAAATCCAATGTGAATCACTACTTTCGCACAAGCACCGGTCTAAGAGCTCCTAAAGGATTTTCCTGTAGTGCTTGTGTTTTGTCCTTGAAAAAACCCAAAAAAACAGACAGGGCAGATGTATGAATCCGTTTGATAGAAATAATGATATCTGGATATTTAATCACGTAGAATACGTAATGTAATGTAGATGTAATGTAATTTAACATAATGTAAATGTACTCGCATCTGCTTGTTAGTGGTAAAGTAAATATTTCACAAGTATCAATATGGCAGAATGCAAAATTGAAAAAAAAAATTCTATGCCTTATCCATTACCAACATTTTGACCATCATCATTGTAAAATTTTTGTGCGATAATTTGTTTATATGATGATGTTATTCTTCAAGGAGTTAATGATTTTGTTATACTTCTACGTGTTCGAATTTGAAAAAAGTATTTACAGTGTTTTATGAAGCTGTAGGTCATTAAAATATTTTTTTTGTTTTTGTTTTGTTTCTGTGACTTTCATTTCAGTAGCAATATGATTTGGAAGCTTATACTTGATAATTTGTGGATTATGGAAATACGATGTTCTCCTTATGGAACTTACTCATAGAGTCTACACTAATTTAACGAACTATATAATCATCTTTTGTAAACTAGTTTCATATTCCACTTGATCGCCAAAAAAATTACGTTTCAACGGATAATTGAGTGGTAATGTATTTCAATTGTGTTCGATCAGAAATTTCGAAAGTTACCTCTGAAATATTGAATATTTGCTGTACTTTTTGCCGAATGAATTATTCAATGAATAAATCACATAGCGTTATTTTTGAGTGTTATTGATAATAGCAGATTATTTCAACAAAGCTGTCCCCACAACAGGGAAGACCTTCAACAGATCAACAATCGCTTGGGACCTAACGTAACTGAGAAATGAATATCACCGAGAAGAGCCGAATTGTAACCGCCAACAAGAAACATCCAGGATCCATACCTGCAGTCGACTCCTTTCACTACGTCTGCTCTCAGTGATTTTTTAAAGATTATACCTTAACCGGGAACAGCTAGTCAACTTATATAGAGCTCTCAAAGATTTTCAAATGAAAGGGATACAATATGATGATTTCAAATGCACTACAGGAAGCTTATTCCACATGAACGTAATTCTGCAGATGAAAGAGTTCTTAAACAGTGAAGTTTAGAAACTATTTCTAAGTAGAACTTCGAAATGACGTGTAGCCACAGTACGTCGTGTATTTCTGATATGCATCACTCTTGGTGGAATCAAATGTGCCAAGTCACTTGAACACCTCCCGTGAAAGTATCTATGAAAGAGAGTCAAATCTTGAACCCTTCTTCGATACTCCAGACTATCAAGTTTGCAAGTGATGTTCGTATTTCCAATCAGGAAGATGGCTCTTTCTTGGATGGAATCCAGCACTTTCAGGGTATGCTCGGGGTCGTGGCTCTATACATGAGAACTCTACTCCAAAGAAGGTCTGATCTGAGCTTCATAAAGCATCAAAAGTTACTCAGGTGTGTACAGTTTTCTGGTTCGGAACGGTGTTTCGAACTTTTGAGGAGCAGCCTTTGCTATTCCAGCGACATGATTTTGCCAAGACATATTTGTGTCCATTATAACCCCCAACAAACATATCCAAGCAGAAAGCAGAATTATTTGTCCTAAAATTACTATATCCGGTTTGGAGACATCTACTTTTTTTTTGAAAAAACCAATACCTGGGTTTTTGTAATATTGAATTGAACCTGGTTACTTTCACCTGGTTTCAAAATCACTTCTGGATTTTCATTAATATATTCAACTTTCTGCTGCCGGTGAAGATGTGCATCTGCAGCCGATGTCCTGTATTCCTAAAGAAATGACTACACAAGTGTCCTGGAATCTAAATGAAATGACGAGACAAGTGTGCTGTCGTCAGAAAAGCAACATACTGGATTCTTGATTTTTTTAATGAGTCGTTGATATATATTAAAAAGAGGGTTGGAGACAATATGGATCCCTAGGGAACACCTGCGTTGATGATTTTATTATGTCGGTATCATTTATTACTCAGTTTGAATAATTCACCAATTCAAAATCAGCCTCAGAACAAGAAGAATCATAATTTTTTTTAATGAAAGAATGATTACCCTTCGATTGAAAGGAGAAACGTTATTTACCTACAAACTTTCATCTGGAATTTCACAATAAATTAGTTCTGGAACTTTTCTTACTACTGGGAAATAAATTCAGGGAGGTGAGAAAGATGATCAGTTATGAAAACATAATCATAAATCATTTTTGTAACACGAGCTCTGTTATCCACGTTGCTGTGAACACCTGAAACAATACGCGAACTGAACTTTACATAAGCTTAACGGTTTCCTCATCCACGACAGATAGTGAATATCAGAAGCACATCTTAAGACAAACATCAGTTCCCTACAGAGATAGGACTCGGATATGCAAACTGCAACCTTACACAAATTTGCAAATAAATATATGCAGCTGAATACAAACATGCACCACTGGAAAACAGGATCTTTCCCCTGAACAACATTTTCATAAAATATTCATTGCCTGCTGAAGCTTTTAAAACGCGATGCTCAAAAGTTAATGCTTTCGAAGGATTTATTTGAAATAAGAATAAGCTTCTTTTCATTTATTTCGGGTCATTCGGCAGAAAGTACAAATATTTTAGTTGGCGACAATTCAAATACCTAAATCAACAGGAGTTGCACACTGAGCAGAATAGATGATTCTTAGGAATGGTTTTGGTTCAGAATGAAAACTGTTGATTCAGAAAACATTGTTTTATAACAAACTTCAGATAATCCAGAGAGGTTGTCACTTGAGAGGATGTAAAGTGAAAGATCTGTGACAAAAATATTCAAGAAAATTATACAGAGGGGAAAAGGAAATATATTTTAAGGTTATTATATTTTGGAAAATAAAGGAAAGTCATAAGGATGTAGGTTCCTTGTCTATGTATGGAAATGATGACCTACGATTTACAGATTCTTTTTTTCAGTAATACTTTAACGTTTTAGTAACTCAAAAGTAAGTAAAATACTTACATATGTGATTCAATTGGCCAGTACTTGATGAAAGTGTAGTACAAACAGATTGTATCAATCATGCCTGAGGAAGCTACTGTATAGTGAAACAAGTGAGGCGATTTTTCAAACTGCTTGATGAAAATCTCACAATAAACTGTTATTCAGATGAAATAATTTTAGATGCAGTATTTATTATCAAAACATACATATTTTTAGCTAACTGTTTACTGATATTGAGTTGTATTTTTAATTTTATTGCTCTTTAAGGATTTTAACGAAAGTTGTATTATTTCGTGCTCGGAATCGTATTATAAAAAGTAATACCTCTCTTACCTTAGCTTACATAAGTTTTGACTTTCAAAGGCTGTTGTTCATAGGGGGTGACAGCTGGTTGTCAGAAAAATTGATTTTTTCCGGGGGAACTTGAATGCATCTAATGATGTCTTGTGGTTTTTCGGTAATAACGAATATTAAAATAAATGGAAGATTAAGAGTTCAATCTTTCTATCGAATATGATCACTTGGTGATCGAAACAATAGGGGGATGGAGAGTTTAATCTTCCTCTTGAATAATGCCACTTGGTGATCGGAACACGTGTTGAAATGAGGGATTGATGTTGGGAAAAAACTCCAGTAATATTCATAACTGAACTATGTCGAATTTGTAAAACCGTATTTGAAGGAAATGGCTGATACTTGAAGGAAATCCATAACTCATTCAAGTAACACTTCAAAATTTATCGATTGAGTTTCAAACCTTTCTCTCTCAAATGAAAAACTTTGTAGTTATGGTTGAACTCATGGCCTTAAGTCGAAAAATGTTCTGCAAATGTGAAATTCGTCTTCACATTCAAAAACTTCTTCTATGTTCTTTCATTCTCTAAGAAATGGTTTCCTCTATTTGTACAATATACAGTTCAGGGCAAGAAATATAAATCTCATAAACTCCTGATCTATCCTACACTGAAGTGTTGTCTTAATTATTTGTTATAAGATGCTTTGTGAAAAGTTATAAAATCATTTTCCTTATTATTTTAGTAACAGTTACGTCTGAGAAAATTAATGAATTATTCACCCTTATTTCAGTGGGAAGTCTTGTCTCATAGTTAGTACCAAGGATCAAACCTAAATCGTCACTGACGTATAGTTTATATGCCGAAGATTTCTATCAATATCTGAATTATTACATTTTTTTATTCTTTACAAATATCGTTTCAGTTCAACCAAAGTGATTCAAAGAATTCGAGGTGAACATTCATGCATACTGCATACGCATACATAACCTAAAATGTTAGTGTTAGTGTCATCTAGTTTCTCAACCACCTCCCAATTTACATACTTGAATACTCAAGTCTGTGATATCGTCACACGAACAGCAATATCAACGACATCAAATGTTAATTTGGGAAAGAATGTTAATTTGGGAAAGTTGCGAATCCAACTGAAATCAAGTAAGCAATATTACATGACAAATTTAAATATACATTCTAGACGAATGAATCGCTTCACCAGTGTTCAGATATCTTAGAATGAACAATTTGTCAAAAATATTTTCATCTTGATAGCATCATGATTTGAAATCAGAAACGTCTCACCTGAAGTCCTTTGTTGAATGAATCTATCTGCAAACGCCATTTAATTATTATTTCTATTGATTTTTGATGTTGATTATTTATAGTCTATTTTTAGACAGATAATTGTAACGGTTTTTGGTGACAACACAGGCATCCAGAGGTATAACTAGAGGCATCCATTCGTTGATCAAAGACAGCCGGAAAGAATGCGAAGAAATGGATCCAAATATAATAGAAACTTTCTCAGATATGAACGTTTAACTCATGGCAATGTAACAAACCAGGTCACTTATCGTTGAAAATAACTTCAGAAACTTTGTAGCGAGTCAAGACTAGCGGAGCATATCTAAAACTGATATTATCCGAAGCGAAATATTGATATGGGAAGAAGATCCTTAATTTTGAATAGCGATGAGTTCAACCAGGATCAAATGAAGTCTGAACCAGAAAACCGTACAATCCAAAAGGGGGAGAAATCATATTTCAATAACTCATAAGTAGTCTTGATAATCAGAAATACGTGTTAGGAATCAAACATTAAAAGGTTAGACCTCGTTAGTCCTTTTAAGACTTTCAAGAGTTGTCGTTCGAAGGGATGCGACAGTTGACGGAAAAACATATTTCAACAGATTTTTTTAACGTCAGCCAACACCGTGAAACACCTAATCGAAAAATAAAGTTCTGTTCAGTCACATTGAATTTTAGGTAGCTGACTTTCGTTTACTTATAAAATATATAATGTATGTTATTACTATATTTCAGAATTGGTGGTTTGAACGCAAGAGAATAAAATAAAAAACTGTTAGTTTTTTGGAAGTTTATGAATGGAAAAACTCACTGACCAATGATTGATATGTAATCATCGATTTATCATATTTTATTCAATACCTGCAAGAGCATAAATACTCGTATCGTTGAAATATAATGAAATTTAGGAAATTACCTGAAATTCCAACGATTCGATTGAAATTGACCTCTACCTGACCTGTAACCCGAATGATTATCGATAAATTCCAACCCCGTATCAGTTGACACCCCTTATTCAGCATGTGTGTAGTATTCGAAGTGAATGATCTCGTTAGAGAACTTAACGCCTTTCCCTCTACTCTTCTTTCGGTTCCATTTCAAGGCTGAATGATTTTCAGGTGTTAGCATACATCACGCTTGATCTTTTTCAATTCCGTCGCGATGAAACAAGTGGATCTTGCGTGCAGTAATCGATGTCATCCTTTAGTGCCTTTTTAACAAAAGAACTAGTTTTTCACGGGTCAGTTTTCCAATTAGATTGAATCATCAACAACTGTAATTCAAATAGTTTGATCTTTATGTAAGGGTTACCTTATGAACTTCATGACAGTACTTTTTTGTGACACGTAGATTTTTGATATAATATAACAACAACAAACCGATCAAATTACGAAAAAATTCCGGCTAGTTTACTGAATTTTACAGTGATGGCACGCTTCTTCCACAGCGATAAAATTGAGAGTCACGAAATTATCGTCTAGGTGTATCTTCTGGAATAATTCAAGTGAATATGTAAATCGAATAAAACACACAAATACAATGAACAAATATAAAAGACCAACATGGAAAATGAATTGTCACACTTCACTAATTCACATAACCTCACGAAAATTAGACAACAATCCTTCAATTAAAGCTCCTCCTTGAATACCAACAATTCACATATGAAACCCTGGAGTCTCCAGATCATTATCAAAGTTCATTCGTATAATGAAGAGTTCCATAAGAATGGAAACGGTATTTTCAATTTCAATGAAATCGAAAAGAATACCCAACATACGGGCGATGCAGATAGTCGATACGACTCTATTCATTTATGTACTTTGATGATATATTCGAATATTGAATTTTCGAGCAAATGGTCTCCGTTATTCAGGTAACAGAAAATTTTCAAATTTACTGAAAGAATAATTTGTTCAGGTCAGTCTCGACTCACCTACACTGTTGGTTAATGGACTGACACCTATCAGAAAACAACCACTTCCCTGGCTAATACCACGAAGGGCGTGCATGATTCACATATTAGTCAATGTTCCTCTTTCAAAAGATAATTTCAATAAAGAACCTAATATTATCAACCAAATTGCAGTAAACGACTTATTTAAAGCTGAATTAATAGATACAATTCTTTCCAAAAAAGTATATGCAAAAGCGATTCGAAACGTTTATTCCATTGATGAGTTAGATAACCAAAATCGAAATTATGAGGCTTCAACATATTTTGAACAAACAACACAAAAATTGGCTCCATTTTTGAATAAACGAGATACTAAAATGGCATATAGAACAGGTAAAAAGTTGGGAAAGTTACTTGAAAATAATGAAGACAAAACATCTAAGTACAAGACATCAGATGTATATGAATTAAAGTGAGGAACGTATCCTAAGGTATAAAGAATTATTTTGGACAGGAAAATCTCCAGAAAATCAATAAGTTCGTTATGAAATACCTATTTTATTTTGATGTTCTGTGATTTGATATTATTGAATATTAAGTTCTTGATACAGTACTGTATAATTTTGAGTAATTTTTGGTGTTACCAGAAAATAAAAATAACTTTTCCACCAAAAACTTTGAAAATTATTTTACAAAAAAAAATTGACCGTAGAACACCATAGTTGTGTAATTCGTAGTATCACAGGCTTTTAAAATAAACCGTCATATACAGGATGCTGTCTATTCATATGTAAAAAATAAAATTTCACTTAGATGGCCTTGACTTCAAATCTAGATGTATTTTTCAATGCTGAACAACTTTTCTAAAGAACATTTCCCGAAATTTTTCAAAATGAGAGTAGTTGTAATTTGGGCATGACAATGTATATTGGTCAAACTAGCAGAACATTTAGGACTCGTATCCAGGGACATCATATGAGCTATGTTAATGCCAAAAAAAATTCAACATATTCAAATCAACTTCCAGAAGAAAATCATATCTCTAACGAAGATTTTGAAATTTTAGAGGTTTAGAGGTATAGGTTTTAGAGGTGAAAATAGAGGATTGGAAGTAATAGAAATTAATGAACTTGAAAATTCAAATATTATAATTAATGACCTATTGGATTTAAATAGATCACCGTTATTGAACTTTCTTTTTTAAAAACCGATGAAGTATTACTAGTGATGTAGAAGTGATGTAATATGCTTCAGGTTGTCATAATTGAAGCTGTACCTCAGTATGTCTTCAAGTCCTGAAGTAGCTATTGCATAGCGAAATGCGTGTTGCTTTTTTTGTAACTGTTTAGCGAAAATCTACTGTACTCTAAACAATAATGCTCTTTATTTGTTCCCAAATTTTTTTTTTGTATCTTTTCAGCTTATAACTATATGCTGTCGTTGAGGGATTTTTGCCCAATTTTTCTCTACAAATTCAAATTGAACTGAAGCGCTGCCGAAACAGCCCGAAAAATCAACCAGATATTTGACAATGATAGTGTTAATGAACGTTAGGGTTATTGGTTGGAGTAAATTCATTCAGGAGATTTTAGCCTTGAAGATGAGCCCAGAAGTAGTCGACCTACAATAATCCAGGACGAAGATTTGTGGACCCTAGTGGAGACTGACCCAACACAAACGGTGCGTGAGATGGCGAACGAACTAGGCGTCAGCTCTCATACCGTTTTTGATGGAAAGGTCAAAAAGTTCAGAAAGTGGGTACCCCACGATCTGAATCATCGACAGTGGATGCTCTACGACAACAGGAGATGTCCAGGACAGTGGTTGGTCACAGATGAGCCACCCAGGCACATCCCAACGGCGAAAACCCACCAAAACAAGCCCATGGTTGCTGTGTGATGATCGGTGGCTAGTGTGATCCACTCTAACTTTCTGCAACTAGGCCAAATAATAATAATAACAATGATAACTGAGGGGTTCATCATAGCTTGCCAGGATAATGTCTTAAACACCTTAGTCTGCCGCAGTCGCGTGATGGGTATAAAGGTTTCTGACACAAGGTGCAGTACCTGACGCGAGGCGCCCAAGACCCTAATGCACTTGCTATCAGCATGTCCAGCATATGCGGTCTCGGCCTATATCCATCGACATAACGCGACCCTAATAGTGCTATATTACCATCTACAGCACTCTTACGGTTTTGATGAGACACCGGTGTTGCCCTACGCTCCGGGGGATATTCCGTTGTGGAGAACGAGAAGTGCCGAATTCATTGGAACTATTCGTTCTCCACCCTCAGGCTCATACAAGCTAATAAGCCTGTTGTAGTTCTTCTCGACCACCAGAGCAAAACGATATTTGTCGTGGAGTTTTCAGCTCCTAGCGAGACGAATATCGTCAGAAAAGAGGGTGAAAAACGAATAAAATATCAAGATTACCTCTTCGAACTCCGCAGACTCTATTCAGATCACTCTGTTAAGATGGTTGTTCTGATTATTGGAGTGGAATGATGTCCTCTCTATTCTCGAATCTTAAAATCATACTGGCTTGCCACATTAAGGCAGAAATCTTAGCCGCACAGATGCAGAAGGCTGTCATTCTTGGCTCACTGCGCTTCCTCAGGGTACATGATTCTCGGACCCAATGATCACTTACCCCATGGTGTGGGGTAAGTGATCATTGTTGATAATGCTGGCGCGCTCTCCCGAATGTATGGGGGTTTCGGGGGATAGGGCCTGACCAGCGCACACTACGGTGAAAAAAAAAGTTTTTATTGTTTACAACTAATAAGGTCCAACAGTTAATGAACAGTTTGAACAAAAATATGTGAAAAAATTAGAAACGAAAGGCGAAGTTCAATTTTTATAACGATAAATCGTTAATAATAGCTCTTATCTCAGTAGAGTCCCGTTGTGAGGAAATGGAAGGAATTTACCGGAAATTGCATCAGCAACAGCCAGCACTGGCCAACAGAATAGGTCCGATCCTACTTTACCATAACGCCCGTCCGCACGTTTCATAAATCAATGTTCAAAAATTTAACGAATTGAGCGTCGAAGTTCTGCCTCATCCACCATACTCGCCAGACCTCTCGCCAACTAATCACCATCTTTTCAAACTGACGAGATTATCCGATTTGTGTTACGTTGGCAAAAGTACACTGATTCAAATGGCGCTTATCTCGAATAAATTGAATGAATATCCACTGAGATATTGCAGTTTGAAGTAGACTCAGAAACGGACAAAACTTTTGAAATAACCTGATAGTTTGGAAATTATTTGTTTCAATTTTGAATCTAACATTCACATAATATTTACTGATATTTTGAATTTTTCCTTTTTTTTCAGGGGAAAACACAGGCACTACAGAAAAATCTTTCTCCATGATTTTTGGTATCACTGATAGCAAAGTGACAGATTTAAAATTATTTGAAAGATTTTTCTTGTTCTTTTTGGGAATAGACTGAACGCGAGTAATCTTGCAACAAGAATGAAAAGCCCCTTTCTTGTAAGACAGGTTAAAAATTCTGCAAAATACTGGTGCGAGTTCATTTGCGCACTTTTTAAGTACGATGACGGGACCAGACGCCTTGTTGATATTGAGCTGTTTCAAAATACGTCAGACTAGACGTTCTTGAAAAATAATTTCCGGCATTGTGGATTCTAGTGTGGTAATAGTGGGTGGAGCCTTTCCAACTGTGGAGTTGGACGGAAATTGTTCAGCTAGTAGATTTGCTATTTCTTTGGAAGCTCACCATTCTTCATATATTGACGTAAAAGTAAAATGACAAAAAGTGCTTTCTTGAAAAGTAGATTCCATTTGAGTGATAAAGTACTCGACAATAATATCATAAAACAATCCAACTGAATCACAACTTTCTGATCATGTCCCAAACCATTTACAAGAAAGAACAGCCGTTATTTTGAAACTTTGTCGTCACAAAGACGAATCGTAATCTCATTCATTCGGTTCAGTAATATTTGTCTTGCGCCACGCTATTTTATTGGCTTGGAGCAATGAAAAGTCGCGTAATAAGACGTAAAGCAACGGGGACATATGGCTCGGGGCTTAAACACTGCCGGGAATCCAATAAATTAAGGAAAACTGCCGCCTTTCATATGTAAAACTGCGTACTAGCACAACTTGAAACGTTGAAGAGGGGCTTTTATTCCGCCCTGAAATCCGGTCCGCCTCAGATGCTTTTCTCTTTAGGAACTGAAAAATACTGTCTCGAAAACGATCTTTGTAGGCAAACAAAGCGGTTCATTAGTGTGAGAAAGTCAGTGATTGCCTTGATATTATGAATACAGCAATAATTTTGAATCAATACAAAGAATATTCAATATTTATAAGTGAGTTTGATAATCACCACCGTCTCTATGCGGTTAACAATAGGAAATTCATTTTGAACAAGATTCATGGTGCAATGAAAGGTGATTTGAAAATGAGGTACTGAATCGACGTAACAGTCATCGCTGGTCTCAAACAAGACAATCCACAATGAATCCAAATTTTCCCAGAGGAAATATTGAGGTAAGATAATTCATCCAATCATTCTAATGATTGGATGTAAAATTTGGTGAAAATAGAATGGTGGCTTCTTCTCCCAGTACAAGAATCATCATAGAAAATTTCAATGACGATTCTCATTCTCATTCACTAGATTCATTACCACTCGTTTCCTATCTCTGGGAGTATCTGAAAGATGGACTACTCCCCTTCTGGTATAAGATGATATTCATGTAGTCAGGTCACACCAAATATAGTAGAAATTACCCTCTCAAAAGAACTGAAGCGGCGATTTCATGTCATGCCAAGCTCCGACATCGACCGCCGAATGGGATTCACTCTCTGTATTTCAGCACTGTTTCAACCCGTCATAGGTTTCACCAGTGGTGTCAAGCTAAACTAAGAATGCATTGCTGGACTCAACAGTCCTTTGAGCCCCAGTAATTGCTGGTGCACATCTTCTGGCATCTTTCTCAACGGAAAAGCAATATATTGGACCGAAAGACACTTTTTCCCAATTTTCCCTTCCTGTGCAAGAGAAAAAAATTGAATATGATACTAAACTCATTCTGTGAATAAATTTATACATTGAGGCAAGTATTAACCTCTATGTTAATATCTGTGTTGATGAGAGTCTGCATTTTTTCTTTGGATTGTTTTTCAGATATACAATAAGTTCATTATGATAATTCTCGCACCTTTTTTCCACTGAAAGAAGGATCGACGCTCAGGAGTGACCATATTCCTAAATGTTGTCGATTTTTATTTGGATCTTCTGGATCCTGGCTACAAGTCTCACTTTCCACACTTGCTTTATCGATGATTATGTATATCGCTTCGCACTGTTCTTATCAAAGATCTCCGACATTATTCATGATCCAGTAAGTACCTGAGTAGGCAGTTCTTACTGGTGATTACGTGGGGTATTTAAAAAGTAGAGTTGAGAATCAACTTTCAGTATGTTATTCACTACGAAAAAGCTACTGTGATAGCGAAACATGTCATGACATTTCTGGAAATAAAGTTTGTGAAGATTGAATCATTAGGTGTAGTTTGTAAAATTACTATGGATCTCCATCAAGTAACGGTTGAGTCAATCAGAAAACTCTACTTTTCCATACATTCACAAGTAATTCAACTACACAAGGGCAGCATCTAGAAGCTGTACTCTCAACATATAACCCATTCTGAAGGCATCGAAGAAATGAACATTTCTGCACAAACTAGAGGTCTCTGAAACAAACATTTCTGTACAGAGGTCTCTGCGGTACTTCTTTTGCGATCAATGAGAAATATTAAAAATGAATGCCAGTGATGAGGAATAGTTTTATTTCATTTCATGTGATGTTTTTGAAATGACTATCACCAACCTCCTGACAAGAATAGAGTCTACTTTCAAATTCCACCCTTACGTTTGTTAGAATTTGTAGTATTTTAGTAGAAACTTCTATGCTCAATGCAACGACCAGAAAATTCCTCGTCTAGGTATTTATAGGAACATAAAAGTGTAGAGGTGCTGCATCCTCCTGAAAGTTGCAAGAATAAGCGCCCGGTAAGATTTACGTCAATAAAAAGGACCAAATACCGTATTACCAATAATTCCGGCCCAAACATTCAATTGCTCAAGATTTTGTGTATGTGTTTCTCCAACCCATCGAGAATTATAATTACTCCAGTATCGATAGTAGTGTCTATCGGATGACCAATTTATGAAAAGTTTGCTTCGTCACTGACACATACCTGATAGAGGAAGTTGAGTTGTGTATCAATTAAAAGTGTAATTGTTTCATAAAACTGCAGTTCGATCTGGATCAGCTTCATTTACTTCTTGTTTCAGATGGATTCCAAAGGGGTGAAATTTATGCTCTTTCAAAAATGTATGGTATTGGACAAACGTCTAGTTTATGCAAAAATGTCTGTTTCTTCAAGGCCTCCAAAATGAGCCGCTTATTGGTATAGTATTTCATTTAAGATTTTGGGGTGCAACGCTCTGTTGCCGCTCCCGCAAAAGTGAAAAAGTTGTAAATGCGTGAAGGTACAGATTTTTTACATACGTGATTACCAAAATTTCTATTTTCCATCTTCATTGACTTGGAAAATATTATCCCGTGCAACAACTTTTCAGACACGTAGTATATCAATATCTTTATACCTTTGTTAATCAGAACAAGGGACACAACAACTAGCAGTCATTTGAAATATGGGAATTTGTAAACTTCTCATCGTAAAGAAAAATGAAAAAAAAATTCAGTTTCTTAATTCAAAAAAAGAACTTGACGAAGTCGACTGTTACCTGTTTTCTACGTACATTTTCTGAATCACCACCATCCGATTCAAGTGAAACAATCTATTCAAAGAAAGCGAGCAATATTTCCTATATCTGGTCATATTTCTCCTTTTTCCTTTTTTGTTTGAAGAAAGTCCGTCACTTTCACGTTTCGACTTTTTACTAATTCAATTCAAACTTCTTCTTTTAATCTGGTTTTTTCCGTTAACCATCTGTCGCACCCCTACGAACGACAACCCTTCGAAGTCGAAACTTGTGCGAGCTAAGGATTAACGAGGTCTTACCTTTAAATGTGTGATTCCTAACACTTTTTCATTTGAATATAATGGGTATAAATAACTGAAGTGGAAATGGGTTCAGGGCGTTACGAAAGATTTTTTTGTCACTCCAAATGACAAACATATAATGATGGGTATGTTATTATTGAGAATGACATAGTTGAAGAAAATATATATTTAATGCGGTCTTGGCGTTCGAAAGAATTCGAATATCGAACGGGCAATTATTGAAAACTAACTGGCAAATAAGCCGTTTTTGTGGATTTCCTTCTACCCAATAATGAATGATTTTTTTTTAATTAAGTAGCCATTTATTACTGGATAGGGGAAAATTTCCGAAAAATGATAAGAAATCCCAATTATATCATTAAATTCGTTAGTTTGTTTTTTATATTTACTTTTTTGATATTCGACTTCAAATGAAAACCAAGATCTTCATAATTTCTTACGCATTTTCCTTCACTATGTCTATTTCTAATTACACCCTTTTAGTATATTAGGTGATCCTTGATGCCTTCAAACAATAGTAAACTATGTCAGATACAATTTCACAATCTGAAGAATAAATAGATCGGAACTGAAAGATAATTTGAAGCGTATTAAAAGGTGAATTGGAATTTGCTCTGAGAATTTGATGCGTAGTACGAACTTCTGATGAAAAAGTTAAAATAGTTCGTAATTTGATGAATTTATGAATCTTGACTATCAAATGAGATGAAGTTGATTAAAAATGACCCATGCATTTTCAGAATCAGCTTTTTTTCACAAAACAGAGAAATAGGAATCATCTAAGTGAATCTAATGTTGTTATGAGTTCAGACGACCTTTATATTTCTATCTTCAACGTCTATCAAGAAAAGACAAACTATTTCGTTTTCAAAAAAGCCATAAAGAAGGTAATAGTTGAATTTTTTCCTTAATTACAGAATTCAAATATTGGACGGAAGTCATTTGTTAAGATAAATATAATTCTGTATAACTTCTTACCTCTTTTTCTTGATAGGCAAAATTATCAAATACAACAAGTTACTAATGAACAGAACATTTTACTTTATGAAAAATACTTTGAGTTCATGCAGTAACTTATCGGGGTGAACTATAAAATTCAATCTTCTTACACCTGATGAAAGTCTCCCATTACAATTTTTATATTTTTCACATCGCAGAGGGTCAAATACAAAAAAGTTAATAAAAACATCTCATAAGTAACATGAATGATGCAAAAGTACACTAGACATTCCCACAGCAGGAATTCATTTCTGTGTCAAGTTGATGAAGAGACTACAGCGTTGAAAAATAGAGATGAAGTGACTGTTACTATTGGCAGCAAATGTTGATTATACTTCCATGGAATTTCGACAATAGAGATAATATTTTTGTTCTAGTGTGGTCAAATTCAACCTATAAAACTCAAAAATGAGTGGAAGGATGTTTACAATTTTTATTATCAATTATAATTTTTATAATCGCAAAAGAAAATTCTGGAAGTTATGTAATTATCTGCCGATAAGGTCGGCTTTATTGAAATTGATCGATGAAATATTTTTGTCAACCTATGAATAGTTCGAAGAAATGAAATAATCGGAGAACATTCTGAAAAATGAAAATTTCAATCAAAATTTTAATGAGTAATGGAAACCGTTTCTATTATTCGATGTAGCTTTGGTTTGTTGCCAATTATTAAGTTTTTCAAATACCAGAAATACATTTCACTTATTTCATTTTCATCAATTGAAGTGTTAGATTACAAATATTCCGGAAGCACAAAGTTTAACCGATTGACTGTGTACGAATCCATAATTTGGTACATTTTGCTAAGGGTGTACCTATAATAATTTGATAAAATTTTGAGACCGTAAGTCATATATTTCAAAAGTTATGGAATTGCACGTATTTTGATCGGATGAACGAGGAATATTATTGAAATTATTTCCAGAACAAAAAACGAGAAACGAAAACAAAGTCGAAACATTTAGCTTCAAACTTAAAATTCGAGGATTTAAAACGGAAGCATATTTGTATTAACTTTTATTGGTAAAACAGGTCTCCTTACTTCCTTCGAAACGTTTTCGATCGAAATTTGTCTAATTCAGTATGTGCCAATCTGAATGCTTAACTACGCATATAAGTACCATTTCAAGGAAATCCGTCTACACTAGCAGGCAGTGGCGCAGAACGCCGTCAAGTCGAAAACATCGACTCGGGGTTGGAATAGTTTCCCTTTTAAACACCAGTCTTACGGATTTATTGACTTGACGTTGAGGTTACTGGATATGTCTTGTGTAATTTAGGGGTTATAATTGCGTCGAGGAGCTGTGGCGTTATGTTTTTTAGTTTCAATAGCAACCGACACAAATCCACGCTGAAATGAAAGAAGCATGCATAATATCATGCAAACATGCACATAAACACATAAAAGCAACTCCAAAGGTCGTTACTTCTTACCTCCGCTCTATGTTTCGTTGTTATGGGGAACTGTAAAGTAAGAAAAGAAATTTGTGAGACATTGATGGTGAGAGTATGAAGATCATTTTGGCCTTGGCACTTGAAGTGAAGTAACACATGAATACAAAAAGTGACAGTGATGAATGAATCTATATTCAACGTAGAAATATGTGTTATTGTTGACTTGTTTATTTTGTGGTAATTCATGATCACTTTAATGAAATGAATAAAAAGACTTTCGTCTAATTCCCACTAGTTAATATTATTTATACGAGGGGTTTCGGGTTTAACCCTATTATCAAGTATAAAACTTGATAATGGGGTTGAACCCGAAACCGGTCGTATAAATAAAATTGAATAAGGAGATTAGACGAAGGTGTTTTTAATCATTTCATCAACGTATCAATTCAGATTATTTTGTGAATCTTGATTTTAAATCATGATACTTGTTTCATGTTGAATGTAACGATTTGAAATTTTCTTTTAGGAAGAATTTCAAAAAAAACTCGATCTGAACAATTCAACTGTCATTTTCACTACTGCTCTTTCAAATCTGTACATTTTGATGATGAAGAAAGTTCGAATTGCACTGTCTATCAAAGTTGATTTAATGAAAATACCTAGTTTGAACACCTGGTTTCAGAGAAATAAGTTGTTGAGTAGACAAACAGAAAAGTGTGAACTCATTTTGCTGTCAATGTACAGACATGTATTATATATTTATTATAGCGTGTGTTCATCAGTAAATCATA
>WOGO01000709.1:0-21464 GCA_015342085.1 Leptinotarsa defecta | reverse complement strand
ATGATGGAGAATATGCTAGTCTTCTGGATGTATACCGAACAACCAATTCAAAAATTTGCACAGTCACCGTAAGGTTAAATTGGGACCAAAAACTCATTTCAGTGTTGAGTGAATTACCGATAAATGCTGGGAAACAATATAAGCCGCACAAAGTTTGATATTACAGATCAGCTGAATGGAAGGATCTTCAAGACCATTTCCGAAATTTCCCCTGACTAGATGTTAGTTTCAGCTCTGAAGATCCATCAACTTGGGATTCTGAAGTCATGAAAAATATTTTGTCATACATGGCTCCATATATTCCTTTTTTAAAACGGGCTTCTAACGGCAAACCTTGGTTCAACAAAATTTGCGAGAAAGCTGTTGCCACCAAAAATCTCGCAGTGGCGCAAAAATCCCAGTGCCAAAAACCGAACTAGTTTGTTAATGCTCAAAACAGATGCGAAATGAAAGCAAAGAACTTCACAATCAGATAAAAAGGGATGCTTGCCAATCCCAAAGGGTCTAGTTGCTTCTGGTCGGTAGCTGAACCTGTTAATCATAACTTTAAAAAATCCACAATTCCACCACTAACACAAGCGAAGGGTTCTGTTGCAGCAACAGCCATGGAGAAAGCTAATCTTGTAGCTGAACAATTTGCGTTCCACTCCACAGGGGTAAAAGTAACCAGGCATCAAAAATCAAAATCGTAATAAAAACACTCTTCATTGCCTATTCCTCTATAGTTAATCTAAGGTCCAATGTACAGAGTATATATACGATATCAACATCCCTCCCACAAACGCGAGAGGGTGGGGGACAAGAAAATGTTTGATAAAAGAAAGGGGAGGATCAGCAGGACTAGACTTCAATATCAAGTCCCAAGATGTCCACAGGATGAAACGCCACCTCATAAACCCACGACAGGCTAATGGGAGGCACCCCCGCTGGTGTTAACGGGTGGCTCTCTGCCCAACAGAGCCTCATTTCAGCATTCAGTCTAAGACTTCCCGCTTCCTGCCGAGGCTTACGCGAAATTTATCGAGATGTTGCGATTTCGATACCTAATAACTAAGTGTACTTAGTGGGTGCAAAAACCAGGTAGGAGTAATTCTAATGTCACGCAAATACGTGTATTATTCTAACCAGCTATTCCATCGGTTTTCTTCAAAAATATAAATGTCTCCGAACCTGACATATTGATGTCAGGTCAGACAATTCCGCTTTCTGCTCCGTTTTTTGGTGGTTAAAATGGACACCAACATTTTTGGGAAAGAAAGTTTTTGGCTTTCTACTATTCCATTGTGATACAGAAAAAAAAGGGATGAGGAAATCTTTCAAAAAAAGGAAGGAAATAATCAATTTGAAAATAAGTAACTCTATACATGGATGTGTAGAACATGAAAAGAAGTAACTTCCAGACGCAAACTGAAAGAAAGTCCTCCTGTCATATAAACATTGAATTATACGAAATAAAAAAAATTCTTTCGAAACAAATACTTCTATATGAACACTGAATTATACAGAAGATACTTTGCTCTACTCAGTTTGTATTTCAAACATTCGTTGTAAAATAAAAATCAGATATCATTCACATGAGTTCTACTTTAAATGAATGGTAATAAATTGCACTTACATAGAACACTGTCACCCTTACACCGATGTTTCGCCTTAAGAAACTTGTCACAAGGCTCTTCAGTACCAAATTGGATAACATTATAGAAAATGTGACAGCCCTACAAAAGCCCCAAAAGGCAATTCTATATCTCAAGTGCGACTCTATCAAGGAAAGATACACAGTTCTGGCTGAAGATTGACTGAGTTCGTTAGAAACAACTCAAACTGCAAAGCAGCCAGATGCTGTTTCAATTTATCATCTATAAATACCTCTAAAAATGTTATGTGAGTTTTGTTAACTATAGCGTGATTTTCTATAAGTAAGTCGTCAAAATTGAGTTTGAAGCAAACTTTGTTTGTTTTATTTGTGTTGAAACATAAGAAGTTTGAATCGCAACACTGTTTAACTCTGTAGAGATCCAGAGTTATGATGTCTCTGAGATTATCTTCATTTGCCCCACGCCAAAGGGTGGTGGTGTCATCTGCAAAAAGTATGAACTTCCCTTTCATGTCAATAGTTACCAGATCATTCAGATAAAGCATAAAAAGGATAGAACCCAGAACCGAACCTTGTGGTACAGCTGCTGCTAAAACACAATTGATGGATAAGAAGAAATGCAAAACTATTACAGAGGATGTAATTTTGGCTTATGTGGCGCAAAAATCAGAAACAGATTTTCGGTACTTGTTACCTAAATCACTATTGTTGAACTTACTGGTTTGAAACAAGAGGTGGTAATTATTAACAGTAGTTTGACATAATAAGTACCTAACATCCATCCATTGTTTAAATAGATAGGTTTATACCAGGTAATTTTATTGTCAAAACTACCTAAGATACACGTTCAAAATAACAAATTACTAGGTACACTATTTGAATATATTTAGACAAAGTCATGGGATTTGTAATATGAAGTTGAAGATGTCTTAAGCACCCTATTATTGGCTGCTCTGCATCAAGATTTTGATGCAGATTATTGACATGTGTAAAATATTAAATTTATAATATTCTGATAGTTATTAACTCTGCCTTTCGCTGAGCAATTTATTTATGTCTTCAATAATTGCAGTTTCAACTTTCCATCACGGTTGGTATCAAATTTCTCAAGTTGGTACCATTGAATATAAACAAAAATTCACTAAATTCTAAAGTCCCATAGAATCCCAAGTTTTCCAACATGAATGATTTTGAAACGAACGTATGTAGTGAATTCTGCAAAAAACTTATGAGGTTGAGAGAGGTAAAAAGTTGTTTAGCAACAGTATCTGGTCAAAATAGAGAAATAGTTATGTTTATAAGGACCTCTGTTCTTGACTTTCAGGGAGTAGAAATATCAATACATCTTTCAAAAAATAAAATTATTTGAAAGTGGTGGAAAAACGAGCGAATGGAAAAAATATCAGTCCTCCCAGTAATTTGGGGAAAAACAGTCAAGGAAATAATGAGGTGAAAAAAACATGTTTCACTCTCCTTTTTTCTCTCACGTTTTACTGATCTCATTCAAGAAAATATACCGACCCTTCACCTCAGAACAAGCTTCAAACAACCAAGCATCCTACTCAACTGGACAAACACATAGAACACAAAATCCTTCCAC
This sequence comes from Leptinotarsa defecta, assembly GCA_015342085.1. NCBI lineage: Eukaryota > Metazoa > Arthropoda > Insecta > Coleoptera > Chrysomelidae > Leptinotarsa > Leptinotarsa defecta. Next base: position 18,270 of record WOGO01000709.1, on the reverse strand, counting down.
CCCCACCCCTGGATTCGCAAGAATAAATTCAAAATTTAGCGCGTAACTCAAACCTTGAAGAAATCGTATTTTTCAGTGCAGACATCAGTCCGCATGGAATACTTATTTTCATAAGTGCTTACTGTTGTCAATTCATATCTCGACAGAAAATTTACTGGTTGCATTATTCTTCGAGGCCATCAGGTATATCGGTTATTGTTATCATTCGCTGATAACGCAAGTCCAAGTCGAGCATTTAAAAATAATTTAGAAAGCAGTGTTCGATATGTTATCTCGGCAACAAGTGCTATGCAATAAAGGTACACCTACTTTTTAGAGGTTTAGGATTGCTCTGCTTTCGTCTAGACATTGTTGATACTCCTCTAAAAAAGCTGTATAAACATTGGGAAGCTGGAATAGTCACATGGTAACAAACATAGTAAAATAAGCACAAAATAAACACAAGCAGCACTAAAAACACAAACAAAGCAACAGAAAATACGTGTAGCTATCGATCTGGAGCTATCAGTCGATCGCGAAATCAAAAGCAAAGTTGTTTGTTGATTTTTTGACAGTTCACGTGTATCTCCGACAGCGAACAACAACAGCTCCACGCGTAACAATATAAAACGACTGACTGTGACTATACTGGATACTGGTGTTCTCGAGTGATTCATGCTCATACCGACTGTTGCTCTAGCATGCGCAAAAGCGCTGTTTCTTGACTTCTTCGTTAACAAGTCACTCGTTATCAATCTTACGTTAATATAAGTTTTGTATCTTTTGTCATATCCAATGGATGGATTTCACACTAGCCAAGTTGTTTTAGTAACGCTTTGTAACGAACCTGATAGACGTAGTATAGTAATATAGAGGATTACTGTTTTTGTTATGAATTTTTCCCGCCATGGACGTACACACAAACGCATAAAGGGAGCTGCAACCGCATACAATTTTTCACTCTCAAGAGTGATGAAAAGGAAGTACCTATTTCTACGAGAGATTATTATATAAATTTTGGTCAGAATCCTTTGTTGACTTTTTATCTACTCCAAAAAAAGGCAGAAAAATTTAAAAAAAAACAATGAAAGCTTTATGGAAAAATGTGTTCGACAATCATCTAGCAAACTTTTTTACCTGACCTGAACAATGAAAGAAATTACAGATATAACTGACTGACTCTCTGATTGACTCTCCGACTGAGTAACTGACTGACTGGTTCACCGACTGACTCACTCACTGACATACCGACAAGCTGACTCACTGACGACTCACCTACTGACTCACGGGCTGACTCGCAGACTCAATGACTAACTCACCAACTGACTTATTGACTGACTCGTCGATTGACTCACAGAGTCACTGACTACCTGACAGAATGACTGACTCGCTGACTGACTTGCTGACTGACCCACTCACTGACTAACCCATCCACTGACTGACTGATTGACTCACTAACTGACTCCCAGACAGAGTGACTCAGCGACTGACTCAGTGGCGGACTCAGTGACTTGCTGACTGACTCACTGACTTTCGCGATAACTAACTGGCTCACAGGCTGACAAACTCTCTCACTGACGACTGACAGGTAACTGACTCACTCACTGTAAAGTTGAAAAGGGAATTGGTGGGGATGTTAGGTAATTCATCACTAGGCGTAGTCAGCTTCGTCGCAGAGTAATCTGAATTGGATCTTATGGGAATTTACTCAAACGAAAAACTCATAAGATACTTTTGCTAGATGATGGGAATAGTGTCTGGAACATTCCATGAATTTTATTAGGGAATATTCTCAAATTAGGTCCTATGTGAACATCGTCAGATTATTCATAGAATGTTATGTGTGTTGTATGGGTGTGTGACGATTTTCAAATCAATGACTACGTAGGCAGAGCAGTAATCTGCTAGACGGAAGCTTTACATTACAGCAAACGGTTCAGGCGAAGAAGATATCTGGTATATGAGGACAGTCCTGCCTGCTATCTCTGGTGCCACCAGTACCACACCGTTGAAGACCATGAAAATCCTACTACCACCTCATCGTTCTGAAAAGGTATGTTAGAGAACATAAGGACGTACACTGAAAGCCACAGTATTCTAGAGTTACCTCTAACTCTGATGACGGTCAACTACTACCTGTCTTACGATTCGCGACCATTGAAATCCTTCTATACCTATCTCTTCTCCTCATTGTTCTACTAGAGAGAGATCAGTTCCACAATTTTTTGGGTTTGAAGGCCGTCGGTTTTTTGGAATTTCTTCCTGACGTTCCACTAGCTAGCTCTTTCAAAGGTTTATACATTCTTAGTTTATCTCCGATGACTAGATATTACGGCTGTGTAAAGCGTATTTATGTTGACTCAGGTATAGTCTATCCATTCCCAATTGAAACGGCAATAAAAATAAGAGTACAGTCATAAACATGTTTTGCCTGTGGCCCCTAGTCGCCCGGGTAGTTAGTAAACGTGCTATAAAATGTAGTTGAGGGGTGAAGGCTCGGCCAGCTGGACTGGCTGAATAGTAATTTTTTGTCCGTTTCACAATATTTCTTTAACAGAGCCGTGTGTTCGTGGGGTTAGGTGAGGTAGTGAGTCCACATCGGACCAAAAAACTTCAGGTATATAAACAGCTAACGCTTGTCTTTAGATTCAGTATCAATTTGCTTCTCCTGAAGATGCTAACCTTGTTAGCGAAACGCGCGTCTAGTGCAAAAATATCAGTTTGGTGTTAGGGTAATTGATCTCTAGAAAAAGTTTTCAACTTTTACACCAAAGGTTCCAATCTCATCGTTTAGTTTAAACCGATTTTTGTGAAAATCTTAGTGTTTTTGGGTACTTTCATCAATATGGCTTTCTGGAGACCTTTTGAAACAAATGATAACATAACCCGTGAGGAATCTGTGTCAATCGACAGGGTTCCGGAATTTGAAAATAAGGACTCGCATGTTCCAGTTCAGCGAGTAATTTTAAATATTCATGAATGCTTGAAGAAGGAAAACTGTCACACTTCACAGAATGCTATTTTGAATAGAATATGCGTGTTAACGAAACTATCTCGTTCGATAGTTCTTCAAGTCTTTAAAATAGGGGATGTCATTGACCATGGAATGAAACGAAAACAAAGGAATAAAAAATTCGCAAACGTTGATGGTGCTTCAAAAGATGTAATTCGGCGAAAAATTTATGTGATATACCAAAAAAATTAAATATATGATGGAATCGGCCGATAAAAGTGTTTTTAGAATACAAAAAAATGAAGTACCAACCTTGGAAATGATTTGGTACAAATTACTCAACTATCCCGATTACAATTACAAATCTTCAGAAACTCTACGAGGGGTCTTACTGTCTTGTGGTTTCAAATATAAAAAATTGAACAATCGGATGGTCAATCGGATATACAAATTATTATACAATGATCTAATAAGATGCACAATTAAAGTATGAACGACTGATTGTTCAAATATTCAAATGTAAACAGAAATTGAATCATATTTTGTACAAACGCATTGAAAAAATTCAAAAAAAATCTATATAAAATAGTAAAAAGAAGAAAAAAATATTAACAAAAAAAATTAAGGAAAACAAAAATATAAAACAAATCAAGAAAAATCACTTATTTAAAAAGAAAAAAGCAAAAAATTAAATAAAAATGCAAAAACAAAAAAGAAAAGAAAAAAAAAAGAAAACATAAATACAAAAACAAACAGAAATGAAAATTCAAAAGCAAAAAACGGGGGGGAAAAATCTATGTTTGAGCTACTATTCAATGTTACTTTCAAATAGTTTTTTATTAAAACAGTCTGGCTAATTGGTTCTCCCAAACCTAAAAAATTTTAATCACACACACACACACACACACACACCAGACATATTGCCACGATTTTTTTGGAGGACTGAAAACACTTTACTACGAATCGTATACAACAATTTGTTGCATACCATTCAGAGTACCACCAAAGACTTCGACTATTAAAAAAGAGACAACTAAAGTATTTATGGTTCTTAGTTACGACCACTATCTATTAACTAATTTGGAAAATTTTGAAAGAGAATATCTGAGATTACTTTGCTCAAAGGTATTGCAGAAAATCTGTCATTACTTATTGCTGTTTGCCAATTTTTGCTAAAATATCATGTTTTGGCTGCAAAAAATTATAAATATCAATATTTTTACAGTCAGGTCGCACTCACGACATTGATTAAATCAACAGTGATATCGAGACTGGTCTAACTATGCCGTTATTTAGGAACTAGAAAAACTTTTGGACATTGATAAATTTACCCTATACTGGGTACTAAAGTTACTCTAAAAGCCGATGAGTTTGCCATCCACAAACCGACAGCTTCATATACTTTAAATCGGTATGGAACCGGGTCAGGAAATTAGCCTTGTTAGGTGTTATTTTCCAGGTGGAAGAAATAGAGTGGTATGTTGAAAAGGATAGTCTTCGAATTGATAAAAACCCTTGATTTGGAGGAAAAATAAAAGTCAATTTTTCATATTAGCCCTGAAAAAATTAACTTTCTAAACAAATACCTCTGTTATAAGAAGCTGTGACTCATATAGAAAACAACTGTTAAGGCTCTCTGCGACGTCAAATCAAGAGAATCATGTCAACCAATATTTAAAGGATTTGGAATATTGACAGTTTGTGCACTTTTAGTTTTAGAACAGTATGTATAACCACCTGGCGTTAGGTTAGGTTGTTATGGGACTATTTTAAAAATGAAGTATCTTAATTACTGAATTGATATCTTGATCAATTTTTTTCTCATCCGTACTGAACCAAAATTGAAAATAATTGTTTGTGATTTTTCCAAATAGAGCAGCTTAGATGTATTTTATTTTACGTGTCATTTCCCTCTGAGCGTTTTCTAAAAATATTGGGTTATAAAAGATGTTTTCTTATTTTTAATGTTGTTTTTTAAAATAATGATGTATCGCAAGTGTCAACTTTCTAACTGAAAATTTAGGGTCTGCATCCCTCATTATAAGGATGTTGAATTTAGGGATGAAATTTTCATGCAATAGGACTTAATTTTTAAATCTAAAATTATACAAGTATTCGAGGATTTTCACAGATATGTCCAATATATAAGTGAACCAATCAATTCTTTCGTACCCAAGTTCGCTTGATTTGCAATAACAAAATAATAATCATATGGTTCATCAAAAATTGTACAACTAACTGGCAAGTACATTATTAGTCACCTCATTTCTATAAAAAATCCATAGGGTATGTTTCATGACTTTGAAAGTATGGCAATTTTTTCAATATATGTTAGGTAAAATGAGCATTTATTGATAATAAATATGTAACAAGGTATAATTCTTAAAAAATGTAACTTGCACTTTTCATCTATCATCACAGCTTAGAGATTATCCTTGAATAGGTATGCTACAATTTACCACTGGAATTGAAGTGCCTATATCCAACCCATCCAGTATCTTGCATTCAATGTTGCCTATAGCTGTAATGTACAGTTCCTCTTATGAAGTTATTACAGATGATTAGGGTACAATTAGTGTCAATTATAAAGCGTTGGTAGTCGGATAATTATTATATTTATCATATATTACTCTTGCTTGAATTTACACGGTAGTGTAAAATATTATCCTTTCCTCACCTTCATGCTAATGGTGTTTACATTCCGAAGATAACATAACCTAAATGATTCAGAACTAATGTGTTAAAGGATAAAAAAAACAAGGGGAAAAGCAAACCATTTAGCACATTTTCTGTTTCAACTTCCATGAATAACTTCAAAAATCAGAACATGATTTGGAACGTTATGTTTTGAGGAAAAATACTTACATATCTTCAAAAAACTTCGAAATCCATTTAAACAAATAAGTCTCCCAATTCACTCACATTTCACAAAATATTTAGATAAACCGGGCAAGGTTAATTTGACGACTCCAAAAAAAAACAACTGACACCAAATACTGAGAAAATAATTTCCCGATTTTGATTGATATCACTCATAAACAATAATAATACATCTCACGCACAAAAACATGTGAGTAGTATTTTAATTTAGAACAAAATAACCAGTGTTTACATGTCACTCTTACAGTAACAAATGAGTTTCTGTCTAGACTTCCAAGACGTATGTCAATATTCGTCAAAATCAAAATGGCTACGCCTTTAAATTCTTATCACAGACAAACGTCTTCACTGCTATTTCACCCAACGGTATTTAACGACAGCATCAAATCTTCTGTGACGTACTTCTTTACTTGCTAGTCCTAAAACACGCCCAACACTTAATATCATGGTATTAATTTAAATTTTACCGCGAAGTACAACTGGAGATTTATTGTTTTCAAGCTGAATTTTTAAATTACAAATTTGCGTTTATTTCATTTTCCTGGCACGTGTTTAAAATAACAAAATACGATAGAATTTATTATTTTAACGGGCATGCGCCTTTATAATAAACTGCATTTCAAAAATTTATTTTATTGACTTTTCTTAAGAATTCCGAAGTTGTCATTGTTTGCACAGAACATACAGGTAATATTTATCCATTCAGCAGTAGTTCGGAATTGTTTTATTTTTATTTATCTAGGATTATGGCTATTATAAGATTACACCTAATTTGAAAAACCATGGGCGTACATTTAAAGTTATTTATTTTAATTCCATTTTATATTGGTTTTATAATTCTCTTGTTTTATTCAATAATAAAAAATTGTACAAACAACTTTACAATATTGAAATAGTGAGGGAAAAACAGGAATAAATTTATAAAGAATTGAGTAAAGAAGGTGAAAGAACTTCGATGAAAAATTATTTAAATAGTACCTATTAAAAAACTCGAAGCTAATTTAGGGTACCAATTGAATTAGTAATACGAACAAAATGCAGAAAAGGAACAAGGACAAGTTTCGTATTAAACACAAATACCACTTGCAGGTCAAAGACTGCCAACAAACCTTTTCTATATAATTCTAATTCAGCTAAGGGAGAATTTATAGGGGGGAGTGGGGTAATTACCCCAACATCATCATTCATTACTATTATTTTATTATACTCTGTAGTTAGTTATAGTCCCTGATTATAAGCATTTACCGTTTCTTGGGACATTACACTGAATTGAAATGAACCTCTGGCGTAGAATGAATTCAAAACAAACAATGATTTCGGGTATATATTCGCGGTAACTTTTCTTACAAATACCACAAATAGTAAAGATCCCAGTACTGATCCCTGATGAACTCCTAATGTCACATCATGTTCCTTGGAGATGATATTGTTATATGTATATGACTGTCAAATGCCGACCACTCATATAGGATTTTATCCAAGTAGGTATGTTATGTGGAACCCCAAGCCTCTCTAACTTTACATATAGAAAATCTGGCGAAACAGTGTCAAATGCCATTGACAGATCAAAGAAATACTAATTACAAAATTATTGGCATCAATTTCAGAGTATATGTTATTGAGATAATCATAGGAGCGGTTTCTATGGAACGACCTTTCCTAAATCCATGTTGATTATTACATAGTATATTATTTGACTCTAAGTAATTCACTATTCTAGTAGCCACCACTTTTTCATACATTTTCGAAAGTAATGAAATTTGTCGGTAGTCATTTAGGTCATTAGGGTCATACAAATGGGTGACATGTAGCCTAAGTGCTGTGGGCTTACACTCACCCTCCCTACTCTACAGATACAGATAGGGGAGATATAATACGGTCAAATATTTCTTCAACAACTGGTAGTGACAAGTCATTTGATTCCTCAAATTTTTATTTTTCATTGATCCCAATGCAGCATGAATTTCAGCTTCAGTAATCGGTCCGTTCTCAAATAAGTGTACAATATTACAGGTTGTACAAGGTAATGTTAGATCTTGACTTAAGTGTGTGGAAATAGCAGTTTTAGCAGAACTTGCAAAATGATGGGCAAATAGGTCTGGTACAGCAGACCACAACTGAGTCATGATGCAGAGTGATAAAATTATCAGCAAAACACTTTTTTTTTTCTTCCCAACTCGTTGTTTACTATATTCCACGTCTCTTTAGTTTTGTTACTGGCATTGTCAATTTTAGTGGAAAAGTAACTATCTTTTTTTTCTTAACGTAATTCTTGTGTTCTTTCAGCCTAGGTTTAGTTTACAGCCATATTACTAGGGTCAACTTCTTGATCAGTTTTTTTTTCAAAGGACAAAACACAACCACTACAGGAAAATCCTTAAGTGCTCTCAGAGAGGTGCTTGTGCGAAAGTAGGGATTCACATTGGATTTGAATTGCTGGAGATTAAATCCATTTGGAAAAACCTTTATTCCACATAAATGCAGTTCTTCAGATGAAAGAGTTCTTAAACAGTGCAGTTCGAAGTATTCTGAGTTGAACGATGAGCAGCCACAGTCCGTCACATATTTCTGATATGTACCGCTCTTGGTGGAATCAAATGTGCCAAGTCACTTGAACACTTTCCGTGAAAGTATCTATAGAAGAGAGTCTCCAATCAGACAGATGGCTCTTTTCTGGATAAAATCCAGCAACTTCAAGGTATATTTGGAGCAGAGCTCCATACATGAGAACAATACTCCAAAGAAGGTCTGGTCTGAACTTTATAAAGCATCAAAAGTTGTTAAGGTGTGTACAGTTTTCTGATTTGGAACAGTGTTCTAAGCTTTTGAGAAGCAGCCTTTGCAATTCCGATGACATGAATGTGTCTAGACATTTTGGTGTACATTTTAACCCTCAACAAACTCATCGAAGAGAAAGCGGAATTGGCTGACCTGAGATTATTATACCCGGTTCGGAGACATTTATCTTATTAAAGAAAACCGATGCCTGGGGTTTTGTAGCATTTAATTGAACCTGGTTACTTTTACCCCAATTCGAAATCACTTCTAGATCCTCAACAAGATACTCGGGTGAAGATATGCCTCTTTAGATATTTTCCTTCCTGGGCAACATTGTCAGAAATCAACTTAATATTAATGCCCTTGTTTACAACAGTTTCTCTTTTGGGACCCGAGACATCAAAACACCAAGAGAGGGACTCTAAGAGGAAAGAATCCATCATGAATAGTCATATCATATTACGTTGGAAACCATATTGTAGTACTGAATCTAGTTCTTAATTCATTGATGCTGCTAGGATTGACACGTCTTTTCACTATAACTGATTTACCCGAACTTTTTTTTTTCATTATTATGTAACAAACAATCGAAAAATAGATTCAAATCTCCACTTGGATGTCTATAAATGGTGATAACTATAATTTTTAAGCTATTCACTTCACAACAAATTCCACATATTTCAATTTGAGACTGAAGAAATTTTTTTCAATGTAAGCATTTCTTTATATTCAATACTTTTTTTACAAGGATACATACAATACTCCGAATATGATTTTGTCTGCAATAATTTATTGCCATTTTGAAATTATTAAAATATGAATCTCTATAATAGTTTTCAGTTATCCAGTGCTCCGACAAACAAACGATTTCAATATTATTATTATGAACAAATAATTCAACAGAGTTCAAATTATTCAAAAGGCCTTGGACATTGACATGACATAATTTGGTTTCACAAACTCCCAGACTATTATTTATATCGAAAAAAGCTAGGTTGCTAGGTGGAGCACTATTTTCACTGCCTAAATTTTCTTTGGAGCCTCTCGACTCAGGCGAGGGTATAAAAAATTATTTTTAGATGCGTCTAGTATAGATTATTCATGTTGTGTTGATTTTTTACAATCATTTGACCCTATTTCATATTCAATCAGCAAGTTCCCATTCATTTGCATATGTTCCATGTTTTCACAAGACATATTTTCAACAGTTTCAACTGTCTGTTTACCATGATGTTCGGACTTGATACAATTTGCTAATGCTTTACTTACAAAATATATACTAGATTTTTTCAGATTGTACCCACTTCTGTCAATATTTGAAGTTCTAATGTGATTATTGCATTCCGTGTTAGGAATCACACGTTAAAAGGTAAGACCTCGTTCGTCCTAAACTCGAACAAGTTTCTCAATTTCTGAGAGTTGTTGTTCGTATGGGTGCGACAGCTGTTCAACAGAAAAATATGTTTTTTTAACAGAAATACATTTACAGACATTGAGTTCATGTAGTGAATTTCCTTACACAAAGTTGAATTGTTTCTGTATATTCTACTATTTCTGCCGTCATCAAAACAATAAGGCTCATGATTATGATGTCATGATTATGATGTTTGTATGTGTATACTTTCATTTTTCTTATGCCTTTATTTTTGGGCCATAACACTAAAATGTCTGGCCTCGTCACTTTTTTGAGCCTTCCTTTGCAGTTTTCAAAACTTCATCAAAGTTTGCATTAGCTTTGATAAAGTATTGGATCTCGTAATTTTCATACATATGATTTAGAAGATTCGTCGCTATATTTCTCTCATGATAGTTTGATATTAATAGTAATTTTTTAACATTCACAATTTTGTTGAGTTCTGATGTATTATCTTCAATTCGTTTGCTAATTGTTTGAACTTTAATACGATCCGCCTTTTTCTAGTAGTCAGATGGAAAAAAGTCTGGGTTCCTTTATCAGAACTTTTGTGTGTTTTAGATTTTTTCATATTGTCTTCATCCATGCCAGTGCTTGGGTGAAGCAGTTAAGGTACATTTATTTTGTTATTGGTTAAAGTATTAGAATCTGTTAATGAAATCATTTTATTTATTTATTTTATTTTCCATTTCTTTGATAGTCGTTTTTTGTTTTTCTTGTGAGTTATTCATCTCTGTGTCTATATCCTCTGCTTATTGCAGATAATAATTTTTTCTTTTGTCAACTTTTCAATGTATTTGTTTTTCATCTCGCCATCATCCACAAGTTCTGTTATAGTTTTTTCAAGAAGGCTGATCTCCTGATCACTTACATCTTCATGTTTCCAGATACTATTTTATTGTCTTTCAAAAATACCACTTTTTTGTGAGGCACTTGTAAATAACTCTAATGGAAGATGCCCGAACAGTTGATGCAAACATAATGCGAAGTAGGTTTAAGTTTACCAACAATTATAATTCATTATTTACTAAATAATTTTCCATTACTGTTAAGGTGTTTACAGTTCATTGGCACATGGGATACTCAATGAATGAACTATATGTAACCCATGATGTGTTTTATACCACTTTCACTTTGAAAATGAACAAATTTTACTTTACAACATATAACATCTACATTAGAACTTACGAAACGATCTCTAGTTGTTGTTTGGACATTTTGATTGCAACTGAAGGTGAAGTTCCAGCTGGTACAGGAATAGCTGATGAGATTTTTGTTTTCCTGGATAAAAATTCTTTAAGAGTGAAAGATTTTGGGCGATGATAGGGAAGAGAAACATTCATTTCTCTTACCATTCTCTGAGATTCAGACTGAATTTCTCGTCTCTGTTTGGCAGCTTCTTTTCCAGTCATCTGAAAAAATCAACAGTGATTAGACAATGAGAATACGTTACATGAAAAATAAATAAAGAATATATAAAAAGCAACACACACTGAAATTGAAGTTTCAATTGGGTTATTTGTCCCTAATCTGATCATATTATACACAGAGTGTAACCTTTCACAAAGGAGCTATCTGGGTTATAGCTAGCTTCCGGTTTTGTTAACCATTAGACCAGTGCTGAAGCCTTCGAAAAAGGTACAAGTGAAAGAAAATAGTACTGGAATTGGCCGCGGTGGTATTGCGCCAGACACACGATCGGAAGGCCGGGGTTCGATTCCCACCTCGACTAGATATTTTTCTCGAGAGAATTTATCTGGTTGAAGCTGGGATGATTCTGCAACCGTGTTAGGAATTACACGTTAAAAGGTAAGACCTCGTTAGTCCTTAGATCGCACAAGTTTCTCATCTTCTGAGAGTTGTCGTTCGTATGGGGGCGACAGCTGATTAACGGAAAAACAGATTTTAAACAGATTCTTTAATTTTTATTTCTTCTTTTTTAGTTATTTCAGGGATTTCAAATCATTTTATATAATATCAGACAATGGAAGTCCGAAACAATGAAATTCATCATGAAACATTGTCAATCACAAACGTTTTATATACCTATAGTACATCCTCAATTATGATTATCTAATAGGACTAGGATAACATCGGTTTATAAGAAAATAAGTTCAGTAATGGTGGTGTAGTTGGTGATTCAGTAAAATGTTAAAATTTTTAAGGTTATTAATTTCCACTGCTTCCAAATGATTTAGCTTTAAACCTTTATTTTCTATATGTAAAATTTTAAAATCTTCGTTAAAGATATGATTTTCCTTTGAATTTGTTGAACTTGTTTTCTTATTTACATAGCTGATTTGATGATCCTGGATGCGATTCCTAAATGTTCTGCCGATTTGACCAACATACAACTGTGGATAAGTTTCATAATTTAATTTCTATACTCCCGATTTCCCGAATTTGAATGTTTTGTCTTTATTATTTTCAACTAACTTTCCCAAAGTATTACCTGTTCTATATGTAATTGTAATATCTTGTTTATTCAAAAATGAAGCCACTTTTTCTGTTGTTTGCCCAAAATATGTTGAAGCTCTATAATTTTAATTATCCAACTTATCAATAGGAAAAACATCCTGAATCGCTTTTGCGTTTCATTTTTTGGAAAGTATTTTGTCTTATCAATTCAGCTTAAAATCCGTTGTTTACTGCAATTTGCTTAATGATATTAAGTTCTTTATTAAAATTATCTATTGAAAGAAAATAAAGTTTGTGAAGATCAAATCGTTAGGTGTAGTTTGAGATATTGCTATGGATCTTCATCAAGTAACGGCCGATTCAATCAGAAAAAAAAATTTAATAGGTTTCTCCAAACGATATTTCCAAGCATTTCTCAGAGACATAACCAACCAAACTTTTCGCCCAATGATTTTTTAAGGAAGAAACAATGGAGAATTTTACAATAATAGGTTGATTTATTTTGGAAAAGGTGGCTTTGAGAATACCTTCCAAAATTAATCCTTTGAATTAAATAGAGTGCATGGAAGAAGGTGAAGTTGTTATCATCAATAAGTACTAGAGCCCTAAAAATGTTAGGTTTCACTCTTAGATCTGCAGATGAATTATCTCTCTCTTCAAAATCCTATATTGTTAAATTGATAAAATAATTTGGTGCCCTTCATATAATGTGGATATTAATATGCTTGAAAGTGTTCAAAACATACACACTGGGATATCCATATGGGGTGAATATAACTGTAAAATTATAATGGACATTCTTAACTTGAATACTCTGGCTCATAGAAAATTAGAATCAGATCTTACTCTGATTCACAAAATAATCAATTTATTCCCCAGAACTTGTTCAACTTATAACATCAAATGTGAATCCAAAGAAAACAAGAAATACAGAAATCTTCAGATTTCAACTGTGGGTAGAATTTTGAGGCTTGCAAACACTTACAATGTGGATTTAGAAATTTTTAATTCTTCTTTGGAATCATTTAAAAAGATTGAAAAGATTGTAATTGATTGGCTTATTTTTGCCTTTTCTTTTTTTTTATATTTTTTCCTTTCATCTAGCTGACAGTTATAGTACATATGTGTGAATTTCTTAATTATTTTGTAAAAATAGGCAATGCCATAAATAAATAAATGAATAACATGCCAAGGGGTGTGTGGCTATTAGGAGCAATTGCGATAGTCTACAAGAGCGACAACGAAATTTTTTGAGTAGTTGATATTCGTACTTCTCAATAACTGTTCAAGGGAACTTTTATTAAACTACATTGACTTGATATTTGTATTGACAAAAGTAGATTCAATACTGGGGGAGACAATATCGGAGATGAATGTACCACTGTATACAATTATACTTCATAACAACCTTTTTGGCTGTAAGTTCTTTAGGTTATTCATGTAACTTCATAAATCAGTTTGAAGTTAATATTTTTTCCTTTTAATAAAACGTGTTTTTTTCCTTTTGAATCGGTGCAACATTATTTTTAAATGATATCAATTATAGTCCAGACTGTGAACTCAGAAGCAAGTGATATATTAACAATATTAGCGAAAGCAGTGATCCTAATGATTTGGAATATAATTTGATAAATTGAAACTTACTTGACATATGAAGTTATTATTCTTTCTGTAGAAACAACGAATGGAATCAAGGCAGCAGCCGGGATTCCAGGCAGGACAGGGATAATGACCTGCCCCGTAATGACAGATGGCAGGAACCGGAGAAACCAGCACGCGAAACGGGTCGATGGAATGACAACTCCGGTGGGGGCGGAGGAGGTTCCGGAGGTGGCCGATGGAGTGAGAATCGAAGAAATGAAAATGATTGGACCATTCCCTTGGCCAGAGATGAACGTATCGAAGTTGAGCTGTTCGGAACTGGCAATACTGGAATCAATTTCAGCAAGTATGAAGATATACCTGTTGAAGCAACCGGGGATAAAGTGCCGAGTCACATTACATCTGTGAGTATAATGACGTTACTATAAATTCCATTTTTTGTTATTGAATTTACCGAATGGTTGAATGTGTATTTCACAACACAACTAGTTACAAAAAATATACCATATGAGATAGAGGTGCTAATTGAATCAAATTATCTTGAAAAAATTACAGTTTTGAGTATCATTAAGCATTAGAATAGAATAAATAAAATTTATTCATTATATAATTGACGTATTTACAAATTCATGAAATTATCAGGCTAGTCACAGAATTTATCATTTAGAAAAAAACATTCAGTAAAGACTTTTCTATAAAATTGAAATGGTAAAGAATTCAATCGGCCTTACATCTCACAAATTCATTGATATCATAGAAAGTGATTTTGTTTGAAGCATAAAGTATTTTTCAGTTGTAGAGTTTTATCTTCATCTAATATATCCAATATTAAGCATTCAATTGGTTTATACTTTTTTTCCTGATACTTCTTTTTCATTTTCAGAATTTTTGACGTTTCAGAGGGAGAAATCTTCATTTCTAAATTTATGGTTTCATTCCTCTATTCTTTACATGCGGGGTGAATTTTCATTAATTTTTTTGAGATATTTCGTTGAGAATTTTACTGGTTTTGTTATGGATAAAAGCAAATTTCACATATTTTGTAGCTGAATTCCAGTCCACCAAGGACATCCACATATTAATTAACTCAGAATCATATTTTTCACTCTTCTATTTGCTAATGTTTTATTTCTGTCAAAGATGGTCCTTGCCTGACTGTAACTATGTAATGGTCACAATCAATTACTCTAGGTAATATAAATTAAGAAATTTGCTAATATTTGCAGGAACCAAAGGTATTTGAGAACTTTCATCCTTGGTGGCATAGGCATTGTCTCACAATAATATCCAGTTCACAGTCATTCGAAATATTGTTTTATCATCTGCTATATGTTGGAATCAACATATAGTCTCAACCCTCACAAGTTGAAATTTTGCGAGCTAAAGATTAACGAGGCCTCACTTTTTGACGTGCGACTCCTAACACAAGTGTGTCTACTTTTACTGTCTCCTCTATATAATTTGTATCCAAGAATGTCAGTTTCATTGTCAGATTTTTTAAAAATTTCTTTTATGTTTTCCTCTACATAAGTAGCTACTCCACAGGTGTGTCTACTTTCACTCTTTTATATAATCCAAGAATATCAGTTTCATTTTCATAAATATTCATTTTGAGATATACTTTAGCGTAATAAAAAGGTATTTTTATGTATAATAAAAGACAGTACAAGTAGTAGTTAGTACCTACAACATGATATTTACAAGAATTTCCGATAATTTTATTTTTGTATTTATAATCTGTAAATCCTTTCAAAAAATGAAAAAACATTAATAATCAAGTTAAACTTGTATAAATTTCAATTTGGATTCATTCATTCTTTTGATCAGGTTTCTCCTTCATTTCCTATCCTATTTTTTGTGCCTTAATAAAAATCGTTATTGATTTTAACAATAAATGAATTTTTTTGTAGTTTGAGGAGGTACAGTTGACAGAATTAATTCGCAGCAATATTGCATTGGCTCGTTATGATTCCCCTACCCCAGTACAAAAGTACGCAATACCGATAATAATATCGAAACGAGATGTGATGGCTTGTGCCCAGACAGGATCTGGCAAAACGGCTGCTTTTTTGGTACCGATATTGAACCAGATGTTCGAAAACGGACCCCCAAATATCCAGCATGGTAGCAGAAACAGGCGCAAGCAATTTCCATTGGGATTGGTGTTGGCTCCAACACGAGAGTTGGCCACACAAATTTATGATGAAAGCAAAAAGTTTGCTTACAGATCCCGTGTTAGACCTTGTGTTGTGTGAGTATAATTTTATTCATTTTCAAACAAGTAACTCGACTTGCCTAAATCTAGTAACACAGACAGGCAACATTTCATTAAATTTTTATTTGTCTCAAGAAAATTTTACATTTTATAGACACGTCCAAACCTTAATCCAAATAACTAAAGATAGATGATAGAATAATTTGTAGTCCTGGGAATATAATCGAGGTTGACAATAATTGTGATATGAGATATTGAAGAATAAAAACATATGATATACAAACAAGATAAAATACATTTCAGGGGATGACTAAATATGAATATATAAAATGTAAAATGTATAAATTATATATAAAACGTAAATGTATAAAATATATGAAGTATGATGTATAAAATGTAAAAAAATATATAATGTGAAATGTATAAAATGTCGAATGAAATATAGATGAATGTATGAATATATACCCTAACAATAAAATGGTAAATTATATTCAATCACTGTGATTATCCATGAACAAATGCCGATTTTCAGCGATCAACTGAGTAAATTCTTGGAAGTTGTAAATACAGTAACTAGATAAGATACATTTCAATTTGGATTTGAATTTTTTTGAAGGTAAATCTCGAAATTGAGAAGGTGAGTTGCTATTGAGTCCCGTATCAATTTTGGTGTTTTTTTGGAACCTTGTTTTTGGTTCAACTATTCTGGTTGTGAACCTTGTATCATATTCATATATCTCTTCATGAGTTTCATAGAATTCAATATCATTTTCAATATATATTAGTTTGTGGTATATAATTAAAGCATAAACAGTCATTATTCCTAGAGCCAGAGATAAAGGCCTACAACTAGCCTCCCAATTTGACTTTGTATCTTATGTCACACTTTTGTAAAATTAGTAGTTCAACTAAGTGACTTTGAGCTGCATTACTCCAAGATAAAGTAGCATACTGAACGTGTGAATGGAATAGGCAGTAATAAGAAGTTAGCGCTCCTGTTTGAATTACAAGGTCTCGAACTTTTTCGTTAGAACATTAAAAAGAACATTATAAAAATTGTGAAATTTTTGCAAAACTGATCAAAACATTTTTTTCCATATGGAAATTTCGTCAAATGTATTTTTGGAAAGTAATTTCAATTCGTTGTGGTTATAGTAGACATAAAACAAACTTTTTTTATTTCAATATTGACTTGTATTGGTCATATCACGAAATTACACAAACGATTTTATGCTTCATTAGATTCAGGATACGTGATTTCAATTGATCGAAAATCTAATAAACGGACTGATAATTTGTGAGATTTCAATATTTGCTTTATGAAATAATGACGAGTAATTTTTCTAGAAATAGCAAGCTGAAAGTAAATATTATTTCTTGAAATGTCTACGATATATAAGAGTTCCATGTCGAACAAATCATGTTTCTGTTTACTCATGAAGACTCCTGAGTGATAGTCAGTGGCGTTTCGATATTTTCCAGGGTAACTCAAAAACTCCGATTGAACATACTATTGGTGGATATTGTAATGATCTGAACAATTTCATGTAACGAAATGATGAAAATTATCTCAATTCTCTGTTCGTATTTCAATGCATCTATTTTTTAGATTTGAGATATCAATATGAAAATGTTATGAAGAAATTTTCCATTGAACTTTTAAAACTAATGATATCTGATCATCCGTTTGATTCCAATCGACTATTGTTTAGTTAGTTTGTTGCTAATCAAAAAATGCTTCACTTGTTTTTTCCACAATGTAGATCTTGAAACTGTATGATCGTGATGAAAAGACAATAATGTTGTTTTCGCTAACTTTCTCTTTTTGTTGATTCACTTTCCACCCATTATTACAGTACAAAATAACACTCAGTATCTGCAATTTATCGTAAAGAAAGGTTGTTTGCAGAATTTTTTTAATAACGAGGAAGCATACACTTTTCCTTTGATGATCCATGGCTGTGATGGCTGAAATAAAATTATATATCTAGATAGATATATGTATATATATATATATATATATATATATAA
>WOGO01000708.1:0-21484 GCA_015342085.1 Leptinotarsa defecta | reverse complement strand
TAGTGCTTGTGTTTTGTCCTTAACAAAACGTAAGCGTCTGAGAGAAATCGTAGATGGAAAAATTATATTTCAATCGATTATTCATTTGGAGAATGCATGCCTCTAATTGGAACAAAACAAATTCCAAAGAAACATCAAAAACAAAAATATTTTTATCAATTATCTCTGCAGAACACTGAACGAAAATAACATTGAAGTGAAGCAGAAAGTGATCATTATACAATCACTTCTGAATAATTGCTGCTATGATGTAGTTGTTGTTGCAGAGAACATTGGTATGTTGGTTGTATTTATTACTTCAGCACCTGATGCAATGTCTCTTAATCAAAAATAGTACCTTGTAACTACTTTATTCGACAAAAATAATATGTGCAATAGCTTTCATGGTTGGTTCTTCGCATTTTGTCTTTTATCGAGAACCGCCTGTCCGGTACTGATGATGCCTAACAGCTGTCAACCGGTGGCTCTTAAATTGAAATCAAATTGGGAATGATCAGAACAGTACTCATCGCAGAATGTAATCCAAAAATCTGTATTTTTTCACTACCCCGTATTGAAGTACGCTGATTACATTTCAGTTTGAATACTCGTATGAGGAAGGCCATCTGAAATGGTCAGGAACCTTCTATAATTTTATTTACTGGATATTACAAAAAATTACAAAAATTCACCTTCAGTGCGGGAAGCTTTGAATAAATCTAGTGGAAGGGAAGAGTAGTAAACTATGCAAATCGCTGAAACAACGAGATTTCCGGAAGGGAACGGGTATTTCCTTAACGAAGTAAACATTATCAGATACCTTATTGCTAATAAGTCACTTTGCATGCACTCCAACATGCACGCAAAATATATGTAAGAACAATGTGATTGCTGGATAGTGAAGGTTTCTGTTTCATAAAAGCATAATTCTATAAAATACATGCGTTACGGTTTTATCAACGGGCGTATCATAGGCTTCCTAAAAAATTCAAAAAATGAGCCGGCTCTCGAGTTTGGACATATATGCTTGCATGAAAATCATTCTAAAATTCCAAAGTTCGCTATATAATTCTCATGCAGTATCGTACAAAAAAATTCAGAGAGTTTCTGGAAGACTCCTTCATAAATAACGAAGTGGCGTAGCTCTTCAATGTATACCAAAAATGTTATCTGGTTTAAAAAACTACATCTCAAATTTGATCTCCACAAACTTTATTTGAAAAGTATATCACAACATGTGTCGCTATCACAGTAGCTTTCTTTGATTTGAATGAATCACTTGAGTGATTCATTCAAATCACTTGATAAGCTACTGTGCTAGCGAAACATGTGGTATATTTTTCAAATAAACTTTGTGGACATCAAATCGTGAGATGTAGTTTTTGAAATTACCATGGATCTTCATCAAGTAACGGCTAAATCAATCAGAAAATGTTATCTTGGTCAGTATTGAGAAATTTCAGAAATGCGAATAGTATTAACATTGAGAATAGATTATCATTTTACAACCAGAAGTTAGATTCACTTCACCAAAATGTAGACTGCAAAGATAAATATAAATTGGTTCGAAAATAGCAGTTTACTGTCTATTTGCGTCAAATAAAAACTAGAGAAATGCTGTCACTAAATATTGATTGCCATGAAAGTTTGGGAGAAGACAACAACAATCTGATGTATTTCTAAAATGACATAATCATTACTCAATACCGATCTGAATATTTTTTCAACTGAGATAATTAAAAGAATTATGGACCGGAAATTATATTCTTGATATGATCAGTTGATCGCCTACTTTTGAAAAGCATCACCAACCAGTCAACACTAGCTCCTCTTCTGATAAAAATGCATCCATAAATGCGGAAAAATTGTTCCCAGCATGAAGAAATTCCAGAGTGATACATATTTTCTTGAATAGAAATGAGTTGGTTCCTTCAAACCATCGTCAATAGTTACTTACGTTAGTTATAAGGTTGATATGTAGCAAATAACGGATGAGGTTGAATACTGTATTCGAGGCACAGCCCAGGATTATAACAATCGAATTCATTATTTGCGTATCGGTAGTGTGTCGTTCAAGGCTTTTCATAATTCTGCTAAAAGATTACATTTTGATTCCCAGGAAAGAAAAAACAACGTACCTCGTAATTCAACAGAAAAATCCCAACATCGAGTTGTCATGGAACAGCTAAACAATATCACAATAATATTATAAACAACTTCAGTTTTGTGTATTGGCGAGTTCACTTTGCCAACGACCATGGATGAAATTGAAGAAATTGGGGAACAAAATCAAATACCTTTAGAAATATCAGGAGTATCATGTGCAGCGAGTGTTGATTCACCGTCGAAAATAAATTAAGAGCGATATCAAAAAGAATATGAAAATTTTGAAGAGTGGCGTAAAGGTAGTTAATGAAGATGCATCATTAGCCTATACGAAAAGAAAATCAGAGGTTTATTCTCCTAACTCGCAGTGGACCAAGATTTCAATGTTGAAACTTGCTTTGAAAGTTTATGACAATGACATTTCAAGGTTAGTTTTTCAAATCGTACATCATAATAGAGCAATACCTACAGAAATGATATTTTCAAATTTGGAAAATTATGTTTGTTCTTGAGACGTAAGTTTGATGGAGACACACCAAAGAAAGCAAAAATTGTGTCTGAAAATTGTTGAAGGCAGATGATCATACACGGTTGCTTGAAAAGTTTGTATCAATGTGTGGTATTTTTGGCGCCTGTAGATGTAGCGAACTTGTTGAGCTGACTGTGGATGATTTTGAAAGCACCAGTACCAGAGTTTTAATTATATTGAGGTATAGGAATGTTAAATGCGTATAACAAGTTGTGGGCATTCATACTATTGGAGCTGTTCCAGAGAAAAAACTGCAGCATTCTTAAAATTTGAAAATTATTAGTTCTACAAAGGGCACTCGTTTTTCAGATCCTCGGTTAATATGCTTGTAGAAAATAGTGGCGATCTACAATCGATAAAAGAACTTGAAGTTTGGAACTCCTCTGTGACCTCATAGTGATGAGGATAAGACATGGCTTGTAGTAGGGAACGCACATCAGAAAAACTATTGAAATTAAAATTGTTTATTAAAATAGGAAACCTAATATACATATCAAAAAACTATTAAACTTTTGAAGCTATCAAAAAGGTTCAACCGTATATCTCACATAAAAGCAGTTTTTTTTTCAAAATTATATATTCCGTTTCCAAGTTTAAATTGAAAGGGTTATATTTTTAAGAATACAAACTGAGTAGAGGAAAGTGTTTGTTGTATAATTGAGTGTTTATATAAAAGTATTTGTTTCGGAAGAATTTTACTTTCAATTCAATTCAATATTTATGAAAGTAGCTGTTTCAGGAAGGCTTTTTCTTCCAGTTTGTGTCTGAAAGTTACTTCTTTACATGATCTACACATCTATGTATAGAGTTACTACTTTTTAAATTGATTGCTTCCTTCCTTTTTTCGGATATTTCCACATTTTTTTGTATCAAGAAGGAGTAGTCGAAAGGCAAAAACTTCATTTTCCAAAAAAACAACAAGTTGTCCGCACCTGCAGATTTCAGCAGATTTTTTGTTCGTTCAGTAACCTTATTTGCAATAAGTGGAGCTGATCCATTTCTAAGTTAAATCAACTCAAAGTTACATATAATGACTAGGAGAATAATTAATTATCAAAAAAACTAAATGGGATATACTTACAGAAAAGAGGATCTGAGATATGTACCGCAAAGTAAAGTATCGATATTCAACCATTTTCTCAGTCCTTGATTCTTCCCTATATTTTTTTTTTTTGGAAATTGCACTATTCGACTGTGATAATCGACTACCTTAAATGAAATCATCTGGTTCCGCAATGTGTGCAGTATACTCCAGGTTCTAAGTACCAAGGTTTGTACTGTATAACCCTGGATGGTAATAACATTATGCCCAAAAATGTTGGCTAAGCTGCTGCATTAGTTTTGATGAAATATTTTGTTGAATCTTTTCCGAAAGCTAGATCCAGATTAGACAATCAATCAAAAAATATTCTGAAGTTAGAGAAATAAAGTAATTTGGATCAGTGGTCGGCCGCGGTGGTAGTGCGCTCGACTCACGATTGGAAGGCCGTGGGTTCGATTCTCGCCTCGACCAGATATTTTTCTCGAGAGAATTCATCTGGTTGAAGCTGGAATGATTCTGCAACTGTCTTAGGAATTACACGTTTAAAGGTATGGCCTCGTTAGTCCTTAGCTCGCACAAGTTCCCCAACTTCTGAGAGTTGTCGTTCGTACGGGGGCGACAGCTGATTAACGAAAAAAAACAGATTTTAAACAGATTTTTAAACAGAAGAAAAGAATAATTTTCTACTCTAGCAGCAGAAACGGCAGTCGTTAATCGTGTGAAAATTACAGGTTTCAATCAGAAGTATTGTAACCACGAGTGAACAATATGTTTTGCGAGAGATCTACTCAAGTTGGAATTGATTTATATCTTTCTTTCTATCGAAGTTACCAACATTTTTTGATCGAAGATGGAGAAGTACAAAGCTGAAGAGCTGTTGTTTTCTTCAGAACATATTTTAAAACTTGTCACTTTCACACCTTCAGCAGATGTTTGTCCAATCAAAAAGTAATGTTTCATGAATCAATATATAGTCAATATGATGAACGTTATTTTGGAAAAGAAAGATTTTGGGTTTCCACTTCTCTATCTTTATTTACACATCTTTGTATGCAATTACTTTTTTGAAATTGATTGCTTCCTTCCTCTCTTCGGAAGATTCCCACTTTTTTATTAAGATGGAGAAATAAAACGTTAAAAACTCAACCATTCGTAAAAATATACCCCTCTCAATTTAAACAAGATTTCTTTGGCTGGGTTTCAATCAAATGAGCGAATGAATGTCTTTACGATGTCATCGATGACATGGGAAGATCAAACTTATTCCTTTACATAAAGCAATTTAATGATTGAATATTACGTTTTTTTTTCCTATGATATTACTAATATTTACTGAAGAGCTGATAAGGCAAGTGTCTTACGGCGAAATATCGGATGTCTACTTTGATAGAGTGCATCAATCGCCAATACTATTTTAACTTTACAATATCTTCAAAATTTGAAAGAGATATAATCGTTAATTCATTAGTTAATTCATTAGTTCGGAATACTATTGTGTAATATGATATAAAATGATTCGAAATCCCTGAAATAATCAATAAAATTAAATGAATAGCTGAAAATAACAATTATATTGAGCAAAAGCAAAAAAACCCTGAAACGAAATTACAATCAAATACAAGCAAAAAATGGATGAACATTAAAAGATGAGGTTACCTCACGACGTGATGACTGGACTTATTCCTCTGAGAGATGACTATTTATAGGACATTCGATAGCTTTCACCTATCACCTCTCTCCGCTTCACCGGTTTAGCGAGAACTGACCGTTTGGCGGGAGTTTGCCATTTTCCACTTGATTATTGATCATGGATTATCATTATCATTTAAGCGGAAAACGGCCAACTCCCGCCAAGCGGTCAGATCCCGCTAAACCAGTGAAGCGGTGAGAGGGAAGAGAGAATAGGTGAAAGCACTCGAATGACCTATGAGTAGTCATCTCCGCTTGATTATTGATTAAGAATTATGATTACTAATCAAGCGGAAAACGACCAACTCCCGCCAAGTGGTCAGCTCCCGCTAAACCGGTGAAGCAGAGAGAGGGAAGAGGGGGTAGGTGAAAGCACTTGAATTCTTTGAAATATTATTTCTCTTTTTGCTTAATTTTTCAATTTTCAATTATTACTTGTATTTTATTTCATTGTAATTCCATTTCCGAGTTTTTTTGCTGAAAATAATTGTTATTTTCAGCTATTCAAATCATTTCATATCATATTAGACCATGGAAGTCCGAACTAACGAAATTCACCATGAAACATTGTCAACCACCTCCAAACAAACGCTAATAGACTTACTAACCACCCATATTATTGTTACTCTAATGGAATCGTAGTTCTTTATCGATTTAGGTTGAATATTCTGATTTTGAAATTATCCGCAGTTTTGTTTTCATGTATTGAAGAGGTGGAACATCACGTGCAACCTTGATAGCCTTGAACATCGAAGAAAGGTTTCATTTCACCAAAATCGGTACATATCAGAAATACGCGACGGGCTGTGGCTGCTCATCGTTTTGAGGTTCAACTCGGTACACCTCGTACTTCTCTGTTTGAGAACTCTTTCACCGTTTATGTGGAATAAACTTCCTGAGAACATTTTTCCAAATGGATTTAATCTTCAGCGATTCAAATCCACACGGGCACCGCTCTGAGAGCGGTGTTTAGGATTTTCCTGTAGTGCTTCTGTTTCGTCCCTAAAAAAGAAAAGAAATATTTCGTGCGCTACTGATTTCTGAGAAGCAAAGCAAACGTTTCAATTATGCATATATCCTGGTTGCAAATTACAGGGAATGATGTAAACACACGCAAAAAGCTGAAATTTACCCTCTTCTAGTAAATGTGCAACAGTAAAATATAATGACAACTGCATATGTTGTCAATAAAATTTGAATATCACTGGGACAATGAAGTTGTGTCGGCTTTATTTTACAAAATGAACTTTTCCATTCAGGTTCATGCAATAGCTGTCTATTCAATGGAAATACTACGACTATTCGGAATTACTTCGAAACAGACGTAATGTCTAGAAGCCCTAGGAGTGTGACCAGTTTTTAATGGCAAAGTAAATAAATACACATTTGTGCACAGTCACACTGTCGAACAAAACAATGCAGGTTGACCCATCAAAAATAACAAGAACTATGTATGTGATATGAAAAAAACGTGTGCGTCTCAGGACATCCGACAGAAATTATAACTTAAACTAATCTAAGTTGAACTGTTTAATATTGACACTGTTTAACTTGAGACAAGCTTAGGTTATTACTCAAATTTTATGTATATTCATATGATAATGTAAGGAAAGGTTATTTATTAATAAAAACTTTTATTGCTTATAATTGAATATAACTGGCCGATACTTGATATAATCCATATTAAAAAACTAATCAATACAATTTATTGTATGATTTTCACTATAAAGGGTTTTACAAAAACCGTGACAAAAACCGTGTTTCGCTTTACAATAGCTTTCTCAAGCATAATGCAATTTATGCATAAATCAGTTTATGCTTGAGAAAGCGATTGTATAGCGAAACACGTATCGCGGTTTTTGTAAAACCCTTTATAGTGAAAATCATACAATAAACTGTATTAATTAGTTTTTTATTGATTATTTTGTGTATGTACGTATATTACAGCTACCATAAGCCAATTGTTAGTTTTATAGAATTACATAATAATGTAGATATATTTACCTTGTCAAATTTAGGAAGAGACTTGAGAATTCTTTCTCTCTCTCTCTCTCGCTCTCATAGTCTTCTAACGAACGCACATCTAGTGGGTGGGACCATAATGGAATTCAGAAAACTCTTCCTACATTTGACAGCTGTATTGTATTATCTATAGAGCCGAGAGCCGTTGCGTGTTTTTGTTTTAAAAGTAAATTCAAAGATTTAATGTTGTTTCTAATATATACTATTCACAATTACTCAGTATTACAATAAATACCAAATAATAAGTAATTCTAAACGTGAAATATATAGTCTGACGCCGTAACTAGTTACGTTACAAAGCGGTTTACCCTCCCATAAGAATTTATCACTTCAAAAATGTATGCGGCTTGAAATCTCAGAAGATTTACGAAACTGTATCATTGATGAATGCAAACAAAGGATATCTGATATTCTTCACAATGTCCGCGAATATATTGAAAGGATTCTGTAGTATTGTATGTAGGTGTAAGATATTACTATTTGATAAAATCGATCTTTATTTTTCGGGAAACCAAATTCCTAATTGAAAAATACGGTACCGTTTCAGACAATTTATGACATCATACTCCATCCTTTTAAAAAATAAGGATGAATGCCACCGCGCTAAATCGTTGAAGTTACTGTGATGGAAATAATGTGTCCATATGTCCTCTTGAGAACAAAAGTACAAGATCTGAATATTTTCTTTATTTACTTTATTCACGATTAATCGACCGCCGTCTTGGTCGGTGGTTCAAGCCGCAGAGAAAACTATAGATTTTCACTTGCTAACGTCCAACCCCCGTTAGGAATCATATCTTAAAAGGTAAGACCTCGTTAGTCCTTAGTTCGAACAAGTTTCGACTTCTGAAAGTTTTCGTTCGTAGGAGTGCGACGGCTGGTTAACGAAAAAATATATTTTGAACATATCCTCACAGGCAAAGTATCAAACTTTGCTGGGCTTATTTCGATAGGCCACCCTGAATATGGTGTGCACTGAAAGTTATATTTATTGCAACAAATGAGTTCAGACTTATCTCGGGTCATCAAATCTTTCGAGTGAAAACAATTAGAAAGTTATTTAGGTTTATGTATTCGTCACTAGGATGTCAGGAACTCAATTTCAATAATTGCAGAATGTATAATGTTTGAGTTTGAATCGAAATGAGGCATTCAGGATCATCCAAGAATTTATATTTCAATTTCGGTTACATCTATTGAAACGAGGTTGAAAGAAAAATTTATTAATTTCCCCATTCGCTCTCATAACTCTTTAAAAGATATCAATTTTTGTTTCGTTTGAATACATTCATCGTATTCGCGACTGCAGCAAATTTTAATATTAATATTGATTTGCAATATTGAAAAAATAGTTTACACTTGGTATGAACTAATGTCTTCAAAACTGCATCTACGAGCTAACCCAGTAATATTGATGATACTCATGAGGGGTATGTAGTTATAATTAAGGTTACTTCAAATCCAATTTTTATAATCTCATAAACGCATGTTTCACAGTATAGATTCTTCAGGTATTAATGAACTATTCTCACAATGAACTTGTGATCCAATACCAGACAGCGCTTTTTCGACCCACCAAGGTCTCATCAGTGGTGCTAGGCTGAATCACCGGACTGTCCTGAAAAAATTATCTTGAAAGTAAAGGCAGTGACATATTTCCCTGCGAAGACGCCATATTTCGGATCGGCAGAAGGCTCAATATCCGAATACCGAAAATCAACGAGGCTCCTCAAAGGAATCAATTGCAAATATGTAGTCTTCGTAGGGAAATATATCATTATCTTTACTTCCAGGCTTATTATTTTCAAAACAGTTAAGTGATTCAGCCTAGCACCACTGATGAGACCTTGCTAACTTGAAACAGCGCTGTCTGGTGTTGGATCACAAGTTCATCAAGGTGTCTCACAGTGAAAGCTGCAGTGTACGACAGAGGACGATGTCGTAGCTTGGCTTTGCAACGGACCGCTTTAGGAAGCCTCTTTTATATTTCATAGTTGAGAATTGAGTCTTCTGTCGATACCGTAGATGTCATTTTCGTACTTTCAGGCTTAGAACAGTTCAGTGGTTGAGCCTAGCATCACTGACTCTTGACCCGCTTCGTCTAACCTTACTTTTCTGAAAGATTCGATTCTGGCCATTACTTCCTCAAAACCTGTACTTGTTTTTCCATGTTGAAATAATTTGATATTCTTACAGAGTCGTGGAAACGTTTACCTTCGAATTTCAAGTTATTTGAAATATTCCTCAGGGTTTTACCACATAAAGCATATTATTTTGATTATCAGTGGCGTCGGAAAATACTTTTCTGTCGTTATTTGTATTTATCTTTGGGTTTGTGAAAATTCTGTTGAGAATTTGAGTCCCTTTCACAGATCCATATAACAAAATATGAATTTGGTATTTTTTGTGTGTGAACAATAATCGATGAGTTTTTCGGTTTAACGATATGCAAAATGTGGAAATGTGTTAAAAATCCACAACGAAATATTTGGTCTTGAACCGAGGTCAATCCTCTAGAAATGCAATTCATCCAAAGATTCAGATTGGCAAAGTAGATATTTCGGATTTTTTCAGAAAAGCTGTGCTGTAGGTTTGTAAATAACTCACGGATTATTAGAGTGTCTTTAAAAAAGGTGTTGACAGATTTGGAATCCGTAAGCAAAAAAAATAAAATAAAAATGAATGGAACAATGAAAACATTGAAAAAGTAGATCTAAAATAGTGAAAGATTCCAATTCTGATAACAACTTCACTCTATTTTTCTTTGATAAACATATTCAACAAAATTTTTCAGAATTCAGGTATCTATAATGTCGAAAATTTGAATTCAGTTAGCGTCCGAGTCCCATTGTAATTCATTCAGCATTTTCTCAATAAAAAGGGATATCAAATGAAAGCCATTTCGAAAACATGAACCACCATCTTATTCTGGCTTTCAAGGAGTTCAGGGTGGATTGTAGGCTGTTCTCTCACGGCATAATCCTAATTTCTGTTATCTTGAAATAAATGTCACAGTTACATGCATACCTTCTAGTTCCAGACGGTGGACATTTATCCTTGAATTACCAAAAAAATTCAACATTCGTAAATGCAAAAATATGATATTTTTCCTAGATTCTAAAATCACCCAAATTCAAAACATTTCATTTACAATAAATCAACAAAATATTTTCGAAAACAGTTGAAATTGTCCATCGACTTGGTAGAATCAAGTCTAAAAACAATAATTAAGATCAAAGATCAATACTAATTGACTATAAATAAATATTTCAATCGTTTATAACAATTAAACTTGATCTCTTCACTGCATTTTGAATATTTTATAAGATATGGAGGTCATTATATATTATTTATTACCTCGGTTACTAACTTTGTATTTATCGTGTTGTTCGTGGTTTCTGTTAATACTAGTAATCACGGCACATCGGCAATTATTCGGAGCAGACAAAACACAATTGAACAATATAAAAATATTAGGACTAAGAGATGTAAACTCACTACAAATAATAAATGATATTGTTAATGTAAATACATGTCTTCCTGATTATCTATTAAAATGTGAATTTTATTTGAAATCTTGTTGAAAATAGTTTTTGAACTCAACAAAATAATGAAGAATCTACTATATGTCATGTTTTCCGTGAAACTTTTGGATTTTCGTTTTTTGAATACTCAAACATTTTGTTGATCGGGTGTATCATAAACTTCCACTCAGAGTGAGTTATTTATGCTAATTCCAGTTTTTTTAAAACGGTTTTATTCAGCTTGCCTTATTTGTTTGTTTATTTGGGTCAAATTCAGTATTTGGAGATTGACCCCCTTCCTGTATCATTGTAAATCCAATATGGCCGCAGCTACAAAATGCCGGAATACATATTGATTCACAACTACCTCAATATGGGTGTCAAATGACAGGGCTAGACTATTAGAATAGTAGTATACTCTTAAAAAGATGCAAATTGAAGATGGCCTCAGTAACAAAATGGCGGATTACATAATATTTCACAACTACTGATATGGGTGTCAAATGACAGGGCTTGACTAGTACCATAGTATAACACTATAAAAAAAATGCAAATCCAATGTAATCTATACAAAGAACTTTGTTAACTCAGAATCGGGAAACAAGTATGGATCCCCCACCTAAGTTAAGATTTTGTATCGTGTCGAGGACTGTATGGCGTTGGGGTGGCTAAAAATGATTCGTCGTTAGCGATACACCACCCAAGTTAAGGTGAAAGGTTGAAACAAGGCAAAAACTGTGTGGCATCAGGGTGAATAAAAATTAGTTACTAAAAACTGGAAAATGAAATAAGTGAAAATAATTATGTTGAACGGTTTTATTGAAAACAAAATGATAATGATGTAGATAATGTACTAAAAACTAAAAAATACTTCGGAAGGTCCAAGGTAGCAGTCATGACACCACTCTCCTCAGCAATCTACGGTATTGATCAGACCAAAAAATATAAAAATCGTTGGGTGTAGTATTTACTTATTCACTCAGGTTACGTTAAGATAAATCATTTTATTATTTTTCTTATCTGATCAATATCGTAGATTGTTGAGAAGAGTGATGTGATGACTGCTACCTAGGACCTTTCGAATCATTTTTCATTTTTTAGTACATTGTCTATATCATAATTTTTTTTTAAATGAAACCGTTCAAATTTTTTTTTACTAATTTTATTTCCTTCATAATATAATTCTAGATTTCATTTTAGTTTCAGTATTTTTTTTGTAGTTTATAATATTTTCTTCCTTTCCAAACAATAAACATGTGTTGATGAACTCTAACTGATGATTTTTAATTGCGTCTGGTAATCTCTATGTTAGACCTTTGCCACATTTTGCCTTTGAAATAGACCAGAGTTAGTTTGTTGAAATATTTTTTGGGTTTCTGAAATCCTCTCCAATCCTCCAATTCATAGTGCGGTGTTCACTTTAACGTGCATTATATTTTGCATGAGTTCATAAACTCAAACTTCATTTACTAAATATGTGGAGGTATTCATTATTAATTTGAAGTTTATCATAAAACTGCTTGTCATCTGGAAATATAGTTGGCTTTCATGAAGACAGATCTTGAGTGGTCGGTGGTCCTTCGTTTTCTTTGTAAAATTGGTTTCGAACTCAGGAAATCCCCACTTGTTTGTCTCACTGTTTTCACACTGATTTATATCTTTCATATATTTCTCGTTTAGTTGTTTTTGAAGGTTGAAGTATCGCTAATGATTTTTTTCAATTTGATATAATCAACTTTTATGTGCTGGTTCCAACTAATTGCCTGTTTGCATTGAAATTTGTAATGAGAAAATGAATCTTCATCTGATAGTCGTCATCGAAGGCTTCAGATGA
Source organism: Leptinotarsa defecta (assembly GCA_015342085.1). Taxonomy (NCBI): domain Eukaryota; kingdom Metazoa; phylum Arthropoda; class Insecta; order Coleoptera; family Chrysomelidae; genus Leptinotarsa; species Leptinotarsa defecta. The sequence goes on along the minus strand of WOGO01000708.1, from coordinate 8,759 downwards.
GGACAGGAAAACATCGAACCTCTTGAAAGGATGTGTTTTGAGTTTTCTGCCAAGCCTATACATGATATCTACATAGAGAATGTTATTTTGACTTTCTACTCAGTATTGTTCTTGTGGAAGACAACTGAGCTTAAACCGTGAATCTTACAGTATGTATGTTCCAGTATTGATGAACCAAAGGAAAATTCAATTCAAAATCAGATTTTTTTTATTGTTATACATGTGTCCTCTACAGTATAGTATTGAACATATAGCAGAAGATATACGAATATAGAATGAATTTGTATGAACTGCTAGCTTTCAGTCTATCTAACTTTCATTTTCATCAAGTATTGACCAAGAATAATACTGTGTTTTATTTCCAGCTCCAAGACTGAGGCACAAAGGCCATGACATTCTCCACTTCTCCTTCAGCAATAGTATAACCAAATTTCAAGTTAGCAACGCAACGCTGTTCTTGTACATCAGAGGGACAGAGAGAAGCTCAGTTTATCATGACGTAATTGTAGACATATACAGAGTCAGGAAGATCACGGACCATTTTGAACCAGCAGCGCTAACTAAAGTCTACGGTAGGAAAATTCCACAACCTCCAGGAAAGGGAGACTGGGTTAAAATCGATTTCACTGAAACCGTATCAGAGTGGTTCAGGAATCCTCGAGACAATCATGGTTTCCTAGTGAATGCAACTGTGAACGGAAAGAAAGTGCTTGTCACCGATATGAATGTGGATAAAGGAAAAAGGGTAAATCGTTATTTTTTATAATAGTTAGAAGTATAAAAGGTTAAACTGAAACCTCTGGTGTAAAATAAATCAAAAAACAAGCACGTTTCCCAATCACCAGAACTTCAATACTACTTTTGACGTACCTTTTTCCAACCTAGTTGACGTTTTCAGGAGAAAAAGAAAACTGCTTTATTCGAGTCGAAGAGGGTATTGAAGTTCTGGTGATTGAAAAAAGTGTGTATTTCTGAAGTAAAAAAATTATGAATTGGGAATTCTTAGAAAACGAAAATTCAATTGCTGTGTGTGAATATCGACATAAGCTCTTTATGGTCAATTATCGCACATTAATTTTGAACAAATATTGTTCAAACTGGTTTTTGAATTCAACACTAATCAGGTGACAATTGGTATTCTAATTAGCGAACCTTCGAACCACTAAAATTGTTTTGGTCTGTTGCTCAAGTTCTTGGTCAAAATTTTTAGATTCCACTTTCACTACTGAAATAAGAAACAGAATTCAGAAGTAACAAGAATTGTAGAGAAAAATGTGCATGTGGAACACTACACAGGTTGATTTCCAAAGAAAAACATATTTCAATACTTCTAGTGTACAACTTACAATCGCGAATATTATTTTGAACAAAGTCTAATTGAAGGACATCGAAAAAAACTGCCAATTGAGTGGCTCAATTTAGTCTCTCCATCCAATCTTTTTGAAAAAGCTTAATTCAGTTTTGCTGTAAGACCGCTCGAGTTTTACCTATACTAATAAAAAATTACCAGATAACCATATACCAGATGCCTAACACTATCAGTAATATCAGATATCAGAGAAAACTATTAAGAACATTCTCAAATATTTGGTACGCTTCAGCGTACTACTGGAATCAATAAAGTCGCCCCGAAGCGCCAATTAATTTTTGTTGCTTCATACTGTGTATTACTTTCTTCTTGTTAACAATTAAAGTTCAATGTATAAGTTTGAAAATGTCCTTATAAACGAAACTGCAGTAACTTTAGTTACAGTCCAGCATTAAAAAACTCTGCTAGATTTTATTATCTGCTGAGAATGATGACAGTAACCACTCAATCAACTATGAGTTGATTGTTTGTGCATTTTCAATTTCCCATTATTATTTACCCAATGGATGGGCACAATAGTGTACCTATATTGAATAAGTACATGTATTGAGAGCATATATCAATTATTTACATAGGGACTCAAATCGGTGTGTACACATTTTTCTGCATCAATTTGATTTTCCTTAAATTCAATTAATCGTTCTTCCTACCGAAATTTCATTATGGAATGAATACCTTACTTGATAGCTAGAACTTCTACTTTTTATGTGAAATGTATTTTCCACTTTACGAGATGACTGAAAACTAGATTTCACCTATCTCTTGATAATATAGTAGATATTTTTGTTCTGGTGCAGAAAAAAAGTTTTCAATAGATAGAATACCAAGTTAAATGTTTTTGAATAAAAAGAACCTGACGCACTACAATATAAAAGTTCCTCGGGTCATATGGAGTTTATGAACAGAAAATATTGCCGTCATTTAGGGTACGAATTAATTCATAATAAATTTCTCTCAATAGTGGATTTCTAAATATAGAATGAATATAGGCCAATTTTGATATCAGGACGAAAAAATATACACACGTATAGATTAATATATCTGTTCGAGTAATAATTTTTTTTCACATCAAATAACTAATTAGATATGAATAATCATTTGTCAACGATCACTCAAACAACAATCGGTTTTTGTTGCCATTCAGTTCATTATCTACATTGGAAACGATATGCAGCAACCTTGAAATCACCAACTGAGATATTTTTAAATAGCGTTGCTATAAACGAATAATTACAAATCAATTGAAATGTTTTGCCTTCTTTCATTAAAAATTAGTGCTCATCAGGATTAGAGTTTTGCCCACTTGTAAGTATTTGTTATTTCATTAAAAATTATTTCATATTTCAATACACATCCTAAACATTTTCACTTTCTAAGCTATAAAACAGTATTTTGTTTCATAATTCACCAAACGCAATACTTCGACTTTTTTGTCGAGAAGCCTTAATTGAGCCTTATATGATCTATATAGGAAATTGAGGCTTTCATTATTGAAAATTAAGCATAATCCTTCGAAGATGTCATATGTGAGATCGACAGAAATCGCCTTTTGTCTCAGCATTTTCCAATAGGCGAATCAAGTGGAATCCATCAAAAAGAAATCAAATAAATTGAAAGGGGAATATTTGGATAATTGGATAATGTTTGATACGACAAAACTATTTTTTGGGGAGTACTGTACATTCAATAACGATATAAATAATAATTGTATGAAATTGATCCGTAATTGTGAAACATGAAAAATATAAAGGTGTAATGTTTTTTTTCTAAAAATGAATATTTTTGTTGTATATGAAAAAACTCCAAAACCTCTTCAGTGAAGAGATGTTGCCTACACTGAAATTGCGTAGATAATCCTGCGCGGAAAATTATATCTCTCCAAATTTCGTAGAATGGCCATTTTTTCGCTGAAATTTCTCCTAAAAAAAGAAAATTCCAAATATTCATTGAATGTTTTTCTTTCAGATTCCTTACCTGGAAATATCAACTTACGAATCGAAACGTCGAGTGAGACGCAGCACCGCTCTAAACTGTGACGATTCATCGGACCAATCCCTTTGCTGTCGGTACCCCTTCGTCGTAGACTTCGGATATCTCGGATTCGACTTCATCATCGCCCCAAGAACATTCAATTCCTATATGTGTGCGGGAGAGTGCAGCTTCTTGTCGCTTCAGAAATACCTGCATACACACCTCAAACAGATCGCGATGCCAAATAGTTTACCACCTTGCTGTACGCCAAGGAAATTAGGCAGCATTTCCATGCTTTACTTCGATCAGCATATGAATATTTTGTCTGGGTCAATGCCTGGTATGGTGGTGGAGAGGTGTGGATGTTTATAATGAATTGTGCCGGTATCTACTCTGGTTGGCAATTTGTTCAACCTTTGGCAAAGTACTTAATAGCAGTACCATGACTCAAACCTGATGTTGTATCGTGAAGTTCTAGAAATTGAAATTTCCTGCTGCTCACATCCAATTCCAAATCATTTTGAGGGTAATTTTACAGTTGAAATACTCCCACAAAATGTTTTTTTTTTCAATATTGTTTGATATCAACTCACGAAACAGCATAAACCTGACGTTTCAAATGGACACCATTTATTAGACCTGAAACATTCAATGAATTAGCTAGTGAATGAGTGTCTACATTGAATTTGCAAACTTATGGCAAATTCTAATTTTTGAAATGTTGTTAGCACCAGTATCATCAATGTGAATCCAAGTTTGCGGCTTGGATAAACCCGAAGCACGTTGAATTTACTATATTTTTCAAGGATATACTTCGAAAATGAGTGATTTTTCCAATGTAGTGAAATGTTTTGGTCGTCTTTAAAACCAAGAAACGAACAAAATACGAAGAGAGTTGTATCAGATGTAATTCAGATATATTATGATGTCAGTAACGCTATAGTTTTCTGTCAGCCATTGAAAATGCCATGAGGTATAAAGTCAACTTTATATGAAATGTCCCTTTATAATACTCAAACGCTGATAATGAATATCTTTACATCTATACGTTTGTTTCTCAATTTCCATGCAAGTGACCATTGCTGCCGTAGTTCACACTTTGGAAGGAACTCTTTCCAAACAAGTTACCGTTGATTTGCTTTTCAAGTTCTATTCCCATTTTTTTATTCATGTAGGGGATGATTTTAATGGACCCAAAGTGGTCAAATAGTGTAGGCCATATCTTTCAGGCCGCCTTGCAGCTAATACCTAAGAATTGGTGCGTATGTTCCGTTTGTGTGTTACCAGTAGAACCATATTTCAAAATATGGTTAGGCAGAGCTCCCAATTTCCTTTCTTTATTGTCTGAATGAGTTTTCTCATTTGTGCACTGACTGGAATAGACTGCACCCAGAGTTTTTGAGTTTAGACCATTTATTTCCATTTCAAGTAGTGCAGATCTGTTCACCATGTTCTTCTTTCGTGAACCCCGCACAGGTTATTTTTTCTTCGAAACAAATAACTAGTAGAAAACATTTTTTCAAATTGGTGATTTATAATTCCACATCACAAGAAAAGATATGGGCTATTTTCTTGTGATACATCCATTCAACTGAAGAACGTATTGAATTTTTAAGAAACGTAGTTTTCCAGTTTTTATTTTTCTGAAGTTATAAGGAAATCATTAGGTTACAGGTGTGATTGTGTGCTCAATTTAGCGCTTTTTTTATTATCTTCAGATGCTACAACTCAACTCAAGATAACTTTTTTATGTGAAAAATATTTTCACGGGTCGGCAAAGATCATTAGAAACCACAAACTTGGATTCACTCAATTGGTATTAGCCATAATATATTATATCTATTTTCAGTTTGCTAGTTGGATGGCTGCTAGTTTCAGTAATCTCAACAGTAAAAATTTCCATTTGTGAAACTTGGTAAATATAAAATCAATGCGTGTGCCAGTGGTCGTAAGAGAAAAATTTTAACCAACTTCGAATTTTTCTTATCAAAACATGTAAACTTTCACGGCTGGAGATAAATGTATCAAAGATAATTTTCGGGTTTGCTAGGTGTGGTCTGCAGGTCTTCTGGCCTCCACGACTGTGGTATCAAAAGTGATGAAGCAACGAACGGAATTATATGATCGTCCTTGAAATAAAAACTATCTATAGATTTGGATTGGATCTCCGGTTTCATTCCATTAGTTGTAGGAATGACATCGATCCTATTAGTTGGAATAAATGACTTGATACGAGATCAACCGAGTGCAGGTAGCCAGATTTTGTTTATAGCAACTCCCTTTTCCTTTCGGTTGAACATTTTTCAGTGTTTCTGACTTTCTATCGTCTTCCTTCATAGTCTTGGATAGTAAAGAGTCCTACTGAGGACTCAGTCTTTTCAAACGTGATAACTTGGATACCTCCTCTAAGTGCATGTTTCGCTTCTAAATCCTTGGTGTTACTAAGTGTCTATTGGCTTCCTTCAGAAATCGATATTCAGGCCAACAAAAACCATCAGAAAGAGAAGATCTTTGGTAAAACGGGAGGTTTACTGGATCATTTGTAGCTATGTCTGGTCTACATTGGGATCACGAAGAGGAATGTATTGGACGAATACAATTCCAACCGAAAGGAGGAGAGATGTTAAATTGAGAGAATATATCTGTCTGCAGTTAATTGCTCTAGTATCGGGTCGTTTGATTCAGCCAACAGGAAAGAAGTTACTCTGATCACCAATATAATATAATCGAAGACCCAAAGCAGTTGTGTAGTATCTGCTTTAAAAACAATTTGATCATTTTCTTGTTGCCTCATCACCTTTGATAATGTCTGCCTCGTGCGTAGACGAAACGTCAGGGATCGAAACCTGAAGACCACGACACAATCTATGGAATAGTTAACAAATAGACACAACGTGGATGGACACAAGTTTATGTAATATGTATCATCTCCAAAAGAAGGAGAAATTTCACTTTCTTATTTATTTTCATTAGGTTTTTCATCATAAATATGTGTACATCAAACGATTATTATGAAAAATGATAATTATAACTTCTGTTGGTGACTGAGGTATGCACTTTGAATCTACTTTCAAATTAAATCTCAAGTTTTTGGTACAAGGTGAGTCATTTATCACGTAGGACGAGATGTGGAACAATACTTCTCATTTTTGGAAATTTAGCTCACTTTCCTCAATTTTTTTGTGACCATTAATTGACGACACCGAGGCTGTTTCTCTTTACATTCAAATTATTGTAATGACCATAAAACGTGGATTGTTCTTATAACCAAATGACATTTTCTTTTTTCTTATCCGACATATTTTCTTCAAATTTGAATTATATCTTGTCCTGTTCATGTAGGGAAAATCTGTTACACAAATGAAATTATCTCCTAACATTTTGAGAAAACAATTTACTCGTACTACTACGAATCACGTAGATCATGAATGATTAGAACGGTACTTAGAGTAATTCAAATTCCATTACTCTCTATTCAACAAATGGAATGAGATGTTTTTTTAGAATTCGACAGATTCAAATTTGTTAGGAAATACCAACTGGAGCCGTCGTATAGAAATTGGGATGAAATGATCAGAAATGTGATTTGAGGGTCATTCAAATATCACGTAAGCACCAAAGGGGGTAGGGGGTCTTTGCTTGGCTTATTTTTAACAACGAGGTGGGGGTTGAAAATGACTAAAATTATGCTGACGTGATACTTGAATGACCCCTATGAATAGGGAGGAACATTTTGGTTTCGTGTGGAACATTAGTAAAATTATTGATGCGGTTTGAAGCAAATCAGTTTCTGTGAGTCATAACTTTCAAAAACCTTAGTCGATGGGAAAGCTTAGCTTCATAATTTTATCCAAGATTTAAGTATTGATATGTTGGTCCTGAATAAAAAAAAATAAATACAGCCTTGAAATTGTTTATATCTCCATTGAACAGGTAATCCCACATTTCAAGTGATTTGACTTCATGATTTATTTCAATTTTGATACCATTATAAAATTATTTTTGCTAATTGTCCAATACTTACTGTAAATATTTTGTATGAATTTATGTGATATGTTTAGATATAAGTTTACCGATCTTTATATTTATTTTTGTAATGAATCGAAGGAGAAATGAACTGGATAGCGATCCAGTATTTGTATTTGTAAGTATCAGATTCGCTTGTCCAAAAATTTTCTACGAAAATTTAGAGTCAGTCGAATGACGATTGCACAAAGAAGTGAATTTGAAGTGATAATGAATATCCAAATTGAATTTTGTGATAAATTGCCTTAGGAGATGTAATTTTTGAGATATTTTTGAATTGATTGGCTCTGAATGATATTCATTGAAGGCGCGATAACATCCTAAGTGATTAGTTGTATATAGACTGTAAAAATTTCTCATGATATGCCATAATATAGATCTCGTTTTGAAACACATTTCATGGAATTTAGGAAATCCAATATTTTTGTATAGATAGTTGATGTATATAGCGGCAATGTTCAAGAAAAATCATTTTACTAGTATATAAATTAAATTTCTACTTTTTTCCTTTTGAAACAATATTGTCAGTTTTCTATGTGTTTTCGCTTTTTATATGTAAATTAGGTAGATATGTATTAGATTTTACTAAATAAACAGTAAAAAAAGTTCGTATTTCAATATTCATCTACCAACCCAGTCAACAGAGAATTCTTGAATGAGTTTAATGCACGTCGTTTCTGGAAGCCTACGATGAAATTTGGATTTTTCACTTCCAAATATTTATGAACGATAAAAATATGACTTCACATTGATGAAATGAATGAATATCGAATGATAGTGGTGTTAATTAGGCAGACCTATACTTTGAATATAGTCTGTATTGTGACAGGTAGAATTTGGAAACTCTGGCATAAAATGAATCCGTTGAATACACTTTTCACACACTGAAACAAAAATATCGTCTGAGTCATTTGCTGCTGATGCTAACTGGTTAGCAGAATGCGCGTCGAAATACAATATTTTTATTCTGCGGAAATAGTTTTTCTATAGATTCATCCTATATTCAACTGAGAACACATTAAAAAATATGGACTACTAATACTATGTTGCTGTATCGCTGCTGTTCCAATGTTTTGACAGGATCAGAATCAACGAACTTAGGCGTGGGCAACGTTATAGAACAGTGCTTTAAAAAATTGTTCTGCAGCGCCATCCAGTGGCGAGTTGCAGAAAAATTGATAGCCTAAAAACCTTCTCTATGAAAAATTACTTATCGATATTTTTTTGCCAAAAGTTATAGACACTCAAAAGATGACTTGGATTGGTGGTATTTTCGGAACGTTCGATTATTGGCGAAATTTATTACATGCCATTCAAAACTGAGAACACCCACCATTCAGGTATTTCTCAATTTCTGATCATTTTATTTATGATATCTGAGTATATATCTATG
>WOGO01000707.1:0-21487 GCA_015342085.1 Leptinotarsa defecta | reverse complement strand
ATGAGCAGGTTAGCAAACGTTTGCGCTCAAGTGATGATTCACCAAAACCAGAGGCGAAAAAGCCCTGCACGGTTGAATCGAAGGCATCGTTAGGTGTAGCTGACGTGCAAAAACCCTCATATGGAAAGGTTGTCGCGGATATCAAGGTGGGAATCTTGCGCATTGACTATCCGGTTACCTCATTAATAATGAAACAGCAGAACATATACTTTGTACCTGCTGGGGACCAAACCAAGTTTTTAGAGTTCGGCAGAGCCGAACCTACTCACCTAGACCTACTCACTTTGAACCTAACCTAACCTAACCTAGCCCATAATAAGCCTTTTTTAAAATTCAATTTTGCGTTTTCCAAAATAACCTGAAATTCTGGAATTTTTGAAAATATTTTTAGTCTTCAGAACACTTCAGTACACAGATATCAGTTGAAAATATCCAGACAGTTTTTTTGTTGAAGATGTGTGTTATTTTTCGTTACTTCAAGTGTAAATGATCAATTCAAATGCAAGATGTATACAAATCACATCCTTTGAAACAATTCTGGTAGCTCAGTCCGTCTCTGGCTATTACCGCCGCACACCGTCCCAAATATACTCGCAAATTACCCGCCGCGCTCTTCAATTGTTTAAACAATGGGCGGCTTGTAGATCGTCACATGTTTCGCTTTAGTTCCGCTAGCAGGCGGCCATCAAAGGATGTCGCCACGCACACCGTACATAACCTCCAAAATAACCCTAATGAATAGGTGCTTTATATTTAAACGCTTCCTGTCCTAGAAATAACTAATATTTCAGGACATAATTAGAAGCTCGGGAAAATCTCAGGGTAGGCTATTGGTTTCTTTTGTCGAATGGGTTCATGGTAATTCAAACCCTCTTTGGTGTCTTGGTGTTTCTTTCGATATGGTCTAGGGTGATTCAGGAAACAGTATCTCATGTTACACAAGGTATTACATTTTTCAGCAACGTCTTGTGTATAGATAATTACTGCTGAAAAAATACGATTACTGGTGATCACACTATCAATTACATTTATACATAAAAAAATAGTAATAACAATGATATTTGAGATTATTGAAACATGAAACCTTTGTTTGGAGGTGATTGACAATATTTCATGATGAATTTCACTAGTTCAGACTTCCATTGTCTAATATATAAAATCATTAGAAATCCCGGAAACAACTAAAAAAGAAGAATCAAAAATGAATAGCTGAAAATAACAATTATATTAAGCAAAAAAACCTGAAAAGTCAAAATAAAACAATCGAACAAAAATTAAAAATAAAGAAATATAAAATGGAAATGAAGATAAAAATAAAAAGCTGAGAGATTTGATGCCAAGTTAGAATAGAATAGAAAATTATTTATACTGAACAACAAACAGATTGGTTTCCACTTACATGATGTACAGTTTTTTCAAAAGTTCCACAGATATAGTATTCATTGAGTACCACTGACACAGTTAAAATCGATATAAAATATTACAATATGAAACAGTAAATAATGAAATGGCCGTAAAAAGATTCAGGCACATTTGAGCATTCGGATGAGTTGTCCCTCTATAATACTGAATATATCCAGTTCACAGTTCCTCGCCATTTTGTTAACTGTTTCGAGACATTGTTGAAGAGTAGGCAAATTGTTTGAGATACGAAATAGATTGTTTCTTCTTCTCAGTCTTACGTCAGGTACAATAAAATCAATAGTAGAGAGAATTTCAGGTTCTTTCAATTTTCTAAGAATATTAAAAACAAAAATCACTTCCGAGGACTCACGGCGGTCTTTAAATGGTTGCATGTTGAATTCTTGTAATTGGCTAGAATACGATACAATAAAGGCCAAACAACCACTACCACATTCCAGCTTAGAACGAACAATGGAGTTAAAGAGTAATAAACAAGTATAGTGATTGAATTCACGGCTATATCTTAAGATAAAGTTCATTTTTCTATAATAAAATTCAGATACTAAGTATTCAATGTGCCCAGAGAAACTGAACACACCAGTAAAAATGATCTCGAATCATTGATTCTCTGTGAATTGGTATGATTAATAAAATAGGCCTGAATAGTAGGTGACTTCTTTCGTATGAAACTCATTAGTTCAAGATGTTTCGATTGTTATTTTCCACAATCGTCTTCGAGTGACGACTGGAATGATTCCTCCGAGAGATGACTATTTATGGGTCGATCACCTACTTTCACTTATCCCCGCTTTCGATTTTTTTCGCTTGACTGGTTCAGTGGGAGATGACCTTTTGGCGGGAGTTGGCCATTATTGGCTTGATGATGGGTTTCTATATGTTGCATATTTCTACGCTGGCTTGGCTGAATACGTTGTTGGACAACATATATGCGGCTTCCTTGAACTTTCTCCTAAACCAATGTTCCTCTGTATAAGATCTCAGCTTGGGACCACTCGATGTTGTGTTAATGGGTCCAAGCATGGTCTACTATTCCTGATTTGCTGGTTTTCCCTCGCTGTGTATGTTTCTTGTGCTCGGCAATGCGAACATTCAATGGCCTCTCAGTTTCACCAATATAGGATTTTCCGTACTACTTAAATTGCCTTCTGAAAACAATAAGCCAACAATAAGGTAACCAAAAATTCTAGCCCATACATTTAATTTTTATGGACGTTGAGTATGCACTTCATGAAAAATGTGAGGATTTGAATCAGCCCAATAGCGACAATTATGGCAATTAACTGTGCCATTTGAAAAAAAAAGAACATTCATCGCTGAAGCAAATGTTGAAAACAAAATGTGGATTTTCCACCGCTCGTTCACTAACCAACTCGCAAAATTGCAAGCGTCTATCGAAATCATCTTCATTCAGTTCTTGCGTTAATTTAATCTTGTGAGAATGCATTTTGTGGGTTTTTAATATACGCCGAATGCTAGTTCGTGACACCCCGGAAACAAATGCTAACTTTCTTGTGCTCAAAGGTCAAGCTCAACATGGCCCAGAATTGGCACTTGTGTCGCTTCATCCATTACTAGTAGTTTGATTTGTCGTTTTATATTTACTACAGATCCAGTTGCGCGAAATTTTGCAATCAAATCGAAAACATACTGTCGCGACACATTCTTCATATGTTGTTGATAGAACAGTTCAGCGGCTCTCGCAGCACAACGTCTATTTCCAACTCAACCCTCTCTTCAGTTGTGTAAACCATTGTTTCTTTAGCAACACTTTACGGCACTCACTACTAGTAATAATGTACATATCACTTTTAACATAAAAAATGAGAAATAGAATAAGCATTTTTAACCATTTCTCAATTGTAATAGTCCTCTTATCAGAGAAGAACTGAAAAATTACCAAAAAAGTAGCGTAAGAAACAAATGAAACAGTTCCAAATACATTCCAACTGAGCAGTGGCGTACAACAATTTGTTGCTATAAACAATATTGGAAAAGTTAATTATCGGAAAGAATCCTTTCGAATACGTCCAAATTTAAAGAAATGTATACCATTGTTTATAGAATTCTATACATCTTTCAAACGATGTACGACTCGCGCCCTATCCTCCATTAAAATTCTAAGGGTTGTTCACCCCTTTGCTCCGGGGTTGAAGTGACGACGCTGTAAATGGGAAAAAAACTGTCCCCTTCCCAATAAAAACGACCTGTCTGAGCGTTTTCAGTTTTCGATGGCCCACCCTGTATAAAACACAGTGGTTTAACTTTTGCCGCAATCTTTGCTGTTTCTATCTCGTAGTTTTTTTCAATTTCCTGCCACGAGTGGATTTTTCAGCGTTAGTAGGAGTACAAGGTATGTTGTGGCACACTTAATTTCATACACTGCCTAACAAGCAATAATAGATATAGACTGCTTGACAGTGACTATCGGACGACTAAAATTTTTAAATATCAACGATGAACAAGGCCGCGGAAGCTGAGGCTTTTGCAATAAGCAGCGGACTCATTCAGATCATGAATGTGCCAACCAGGATTCCTGACCGTGATAGAGAATATGCTAGTCTTCTGGATCTATACCTAACAACCAATCCAGAAATTCACACAGTCACCATAAGGTCTCCATTGGGATCATCTGACCAAAAACTCATTTCAGTGTTGGATGAATTACCGATAAATGTTAGGGAACAATCTAAGCTAATGTTTGTTTCAGCTCTAATGATCTATCAATTTGTGCTTTTGAAGTCACGGAAGTAACTCTATCATCCATGGATGCGTATATTCCTTTTTTTGGCAAACCTTGGTTCAACAAAGCTTGCGAGCAAGCTGTCGCCTCAAAAAATCCAGCTTACCGGCAGTGGTACAAAAATCCCAGCACCGAAAACTGAACTAAGTTTGTTGATTCTCGCAACAGCTGCAAACTTAGGACAAATGAAAGCAAAGAACTCCACAATCAGATAATTGAGGATGAACTGCTTACCGATCCCAACGGGTGTAGGTTCTTCTCGTCGGTAGCTACAGCTGTTATTCAAACATTATAAAATTCACAATTCCATAACTGACACAAGCAGATGGTTCAATTGCAACAACAGCCATTGAAAAAGCAAATCTGAACAATCCACAAATTGGCGGAAATTACTTTTCGACAACCTCTAGTCAGGCAAATTCTGAAACAGCTTGATATTAACAAGGCATCTGGTCCTGATGAAGAGCCCGTCATCGTACTTAAAAAGTGTGCTAATGAACTCGCACCAGCATTTTGCAAACTTCTCAACCTACTTTACAAGAAATTTTTTTTCTTTCTGTTGAAAGATTGCTCACATTCAGCCTATTCCCAAAAGAGGTTCAAAAATTCTTCCAAATAATTATATACCAGTCGTTTTGCTATCAGTGATATCAAAAAGCAAGGAGAAAGCCGTAAATCACTATATACTTGAATATTTGGAAGGCTTCAACATTTCGAACGATCATCAATATGACTTCTGGAAACAAAGATCAACAGGCGACCTTTTATCGTATGCCACCCATATTTGCAAAAAACATGAGGGTTTTACATTATTTGAGAAAATTTACATCTGCTCCAATTTTCCTTAATTACTTCCTCCGCTATCGCATCATTGACAGAAATGTAGTTAAACTAGCCAAAAGAAAAGATTATGAAAGTAGAATGGATAAAGCTATGAATAAACCAAAAGAAATTTGGTGTATCATTAATGAACTTACTGGCAAGAGACACGTTTTCTCCTACTAAACTTAATGACTTCTATTGCTCTACTGCGGAGAACGAAAAATATAAAAACCGCCGGCGACCCCTTAGACTATGTGAATATTGAAGTTACGAACACCTTTATATTATATGATACAAATATTACCGAAGATTATTTTCCATTAAAAATAAAAACTCCTCAGGCTCAGATGAAATCTCTATAAAAATTCTAGAAAATATTCCGATAAGAATACTGGATATATCAGTTGGTCTAATAAATAATTCATTTAGAGAAGGAATCTTTCCAGTTTTTTTGAAGAAGTCGATTGTGTTAGCACTGCCAAAGGGAGAAGTTATCAATGGTCCATCAAGTCTTCGTCCAATTTCTTTAATCTCTGCAGTGGCTAAATTGATAGAAAAAATTGTCAAAACAAGACTACTTTGCTTTCTGAATGAAAACAAAATAATAAGTGATTACCAGTTTGGTTTCCAAAAGCAAAAAAACACTTCCGATGCCATATTTTCATTTCTTTTCAATTTTTATTCCAACTTAAATGACAAAGAAACAGTGGCTGCGGTCTTCTGTGATATAACCAAAGCATTTTATTGCATGAATCATCAAATTCTTTCACGGAAACTCAGTAGATACGGTATAACTGGAATAAGTCCTATGTGATTTGATCGCACCCAGATGATCAAAACCACTTCATACTCAAATAAAGGTAATATTACTTGCGGCGTCCCACAAGGTTCGGTACTGCGCCCACTTTTATTCTTAATTTACATTAATGACCTATCGTTTATAAACATCCAAGGAAAATGTACTTTATTTGCTGATAATACTACAATTTTATGGCATGCTCCTAACAACCATACGTTGTATGAAGTTATAAGGATGGCCTCACGAAAGTGAAAGACTGGTTTGACTCAAATATCTTGAGCTTGAATTTATCAAAATGGACCTCACTTTGGCCACGATGGATCTAACCTAACATAACCCACCGTGGCGGTAAAAGGGGAGCGTTTACATATGAAAATTACCTTTTCATTACTGTTTCTCTGTAGCGCTATATTTTTGGAGGCTGAAATTTTGTATGTAGGTTTGAGAGTACGCACAAGTTTCGACTTCTGAGGGTTGTCGTTCGTACGGGTGCGATAGCTGGTAATCAGAAAAAAGATATTGTGAACATAAACAACAAACAACTTAGGTGAATGAAGTGCATTCACCTGTATCACAAAAAATTATATGCGACAAAATTTGTTTTTTTTTTAAATCTTATGAAGTTCCAGCAATGCAACTATTCCCTTCACATCCACATGGATATTCCATTGATTTTGAGGTTGAAAACTGTAGTTAAAAGTTTTTCATTGATTATGAATGCGTTTTTCATTTGAAATTGGAGAAATATTCATTTTCTCTGTGGTTCAGCAGTTGAAAATTTCAAAAATAGTCATTGAATAAAAAGATACATCAATTTTCATTCACACCCTTATCGATTATTGCTTAGGTCTCATAATATGGTAAAATCAAGCAAGGAAATGTAAATATTCTTCATTATTTTGCAAATGCGTTAACAATACAGGTCTGTATCAAAAAATTAAGGGGTGACCCAACGGCCCTGGATAAGTGTTGAAATGGAGGAGCCAGCTTAGATTTCCAAAATCCTGTTCCTAATTTCAGTAAAAATTGCTGGTATAACTTCCATTGAGATTATGGTACTATGTGAGTACTTCTTTCACCGAGATTGTCGCTATTTACTGATGAAGGATTAGCAAATCATATCACGATTTCGTGAACACAACCATCTTTACCTTTACAGCACATGCCATGATTTTTATTACCTTCGTGTTAAAGGAAACATGAAATAAAACCAGAAAAGGAGAACAAATCGTATTCCCCGTTCATAATGACGTTCGAAGAGTATGTCAACCTACTTCGAACAACAATTGATGATCGCCCCATTCGTATGATAATATAGTTAATACGAGAAAATAAAAAACCAGCGTTACTATTCAAGACTAAAAATATTTATTGATAACATAAGCTTCACATATATACAATATATACAAGTTCCACTTTCTTTTCCAAACGGAGCAGCGGTAAAACATTTTATGAACCAAACACACGGTCTACAATGTGTTTAATTTTATCGGTGTCGTATAGATTCTTCGAAATGAACAGAATCGGACAAAGTAAGCGTTCCAAGCCATTAAAGTGGGACTAGTAGGCGGAAAAGCAATTCCTAAATTTTATGGAGATAGATAAAATCAATATTACCCGTGAAATTGTTGTTTAAATCTAGCGAAACGTATGACTGGGTCTATCTGATGCCTAATAGGTGGTTATAACAGGAAAACTTGGCTGACATCTACAGAAATAATCCTAGATTAGGAACACATTATTTCACTGAAGATAATAACGTTGAAGGTGAATCATATATTATGTTTTCAGCAACAGCGCGTTGTAGTAAAGTGACCTCAAAGAACCTATTGACGAAATTTTGAATTTTGAACACATAACGGCACACACATGTCAACTAACGTCGCCTTACTTGGCTACTACGAGAGGAGCGTTGTAGGGGAAAGCTGCCCCCAAAGGCAACCCCGTGTAAGCAGCTGGTAAACCAGCGTAAGCCGCTCCCCAAGGCAGTGCAGATGCGTACGGTAAGGCGCTGTAGGGAGACGCGACAACAGGAGCAGGAGCTACTCTAGCGACGGGGGCGGAGACAAGAGGAGCGGCTGCTGGGGCGGCAACGAGAGGGGCGGCTACTGGGGCGGCGATGGCATGGTTGACTGCGTGGGCACTGTATGACGAAGCGTATGGAACTGAGTAGGCTGCTGGGACAGCTGCTGGGACTGCAGGAACTATGCCTCCCAGGCTGTTAGAGATGGCGAAGATGGCGAAGAATGTAACGAACTGAAAATGAAATCGAAACTTTTATAGTGAGTTGGTGAAATGTTGGAAGAGTATACAAGGATGTTCTTCAGATATTCTGAATTGCAGTTTTTCAGTATGAATGTGTTGATTAGTTTTGTACTGTATTCCTTTTGAAATTTCGAGTTTTTAATAAATACACTCTTCAAAACAATTAAAGAAACACTACTCTGTGATGATCGTGTATAAAGATAGATTTCATGATGAATATGATAATGTGACCACTCTAATTCACTCTTCTTAGTAATGGTGGTCAGGTCAGAGTATACAGAAGAAGGAATGATCGTTTTATATCCTGCTGCTCATCTTCAAGGCCCCATTTGGAGGTGGATCAGTAATAGAGAAGGGTGGAACAACAGTCAATGATCCTAAAGGCTTTGCAGTTATCCGCAATGGATCCTTGACCACTCAAAGGTACATTAATGGGGTGTCGGATGTCCAGATACGTCACAGAGCAGCAGCGGGCCTACAACCCCACATTATCATCACTTTGGGGTGGCCTTCTGGCAGACTGGACCTGAATCCCATCGAACATATCTGGAATCAACTGAGAAGAAGCATCCGAAGCATTAGAAACTAACCCACCACTTTAGATGAGCTGAAAATCCCTCTACGAGAAGAATAGGGGCGTTTGCCTCAAGAAAACCTCAGAAGGCTCATAAGAACCATGCCCCAGCGAATCCACGCTGTGACTTCTGTCCAAGGAGAGAACACAAGATACTGAGCCATTGATTGTAACACAAAAACAACTTTTTGTTTACTTTTGAGTTCAATAATAATTTTGATTTTGGTAGTTCTTTACTTTTCTTACGTATATCCAATACTCAACAATAAATGATTCAATGATCATGGATTTGGTAGCCATTTGCATTTGCTTCAAAAATTCCATAAAACATGAGTTTTTCCATCGTTAACATCGCAAGCTCATAAAGGAGTGTTTCTTTAATTGCTCTGAGGGGTTTATCTAGCTCAATATGTTTTGGAGAAATGAAAATCTGAAAATGGTTTTTCTCTAACGTTATTTCTCCCAATGAAAAGTATTTACCACAATATATAAAATACTATAGAGTGATTTATAATTTATTGATTCATAAATTTCAAAACTTTTGGCTTTGTTACATCCTCCTCATCTTTCATGTAGGCAACTGAGATCATGAGTTTCTTGGAACAGTGCTACGTGTTGTAAGGACCTACAGTTATTCAAGAGGATTAGGTTTAAGAATTGATTCTAGAGACATCAAAAACTTTATTGTCTCCAAGTTATGAAGGAAATAAATTCAATCGGAAAACTACTACTCTGAACTGAGCTCAAAAGAAATAATTCCAGAATGTAAAGGAAAAATTGTCATGGGATTCTTTTCACTGAGCACTATTCAGCAAATCACTCAGTGGTTATACCACTCGATAACATTTGCCCTAGATTTCCCGAAAGAACTATCTACATCATCAAACACTGTGTTGTTTTCGTAGGATAGAAACATAAAAGTAACACACGTTTACTAAGAGCTACAAAAAGTAGAAAAAAAACTTA
This sequence comes from Leptinotarsa defecta, assembly GCA_015342085.1. Lineage (NCBI taxonomy): Eukaryota > Metazoa > Arthropoda > Insecta > Coleoptera > Chrysomelidae > Leptinotarsa > Leptinotarsa defecta. Next base: position 11,896 of record WOGO01000707.1, on the reverse strand, counting down.
ATTTGTCATTCATTCAGGTGGAACATTATCAAATTTTCAATATTGTATATGAAGCTACGCAATATTCACACAATAAAATTTATGAATATGCTAAAGGTCTACCACATAATCATATATTTGAACATATATGGAAATAGAATTTGATGAAATTCCCTTTATGTAGCATGAAAGAAGCAAGTAGGTGCTTGATTATTAAGGTTTCTACTGAAAACGTTATGACTGACACGTTGATTTTGTTATGACAGTTAAAAACAATTGTAATTTTTTTGTTCGAATATACATTGTATCAAAACAACCTGATGCCAATACTTTTAAAAAAAAGTTTGTACTTACCAAGATTTGTGAAGCCATTTTGCTTGATTGTTTGATGACCAGCTGGACTATGTTCGAAATAAAAATCCCATCTGTATTTATACCGAAACAAACTGAATATTCGACTAAGGTGGGGAAATGCATATTGCCCAAATGATTACCAATTCAATTGAATCAGTATGTCTGAAATAGGTCAGAGATTGCACGAATTTTTATGGGTACCAGAGTCGAGCAGAATTTTTATTCGTTATTAGTATGCAGAGCGAAGTTGCTTTGACTAATATTAACACACTCTTTACATACCAGACTTTCTTCGTACACGGCACATGTGATTACGGAGGATTGAGGAAGACAGAGGTTGACATATTTGATTCCAGAAAGAGTTAACAAGGTGCATTAACTCTTGGAGTTATTAAAATCTTTCCAGATTGGGGGGAAAAATAATTTTATTGGAATTTAATGGAAAGAGGAAAATAAAAAATCCAAGTTAATTTCACAAATATTCTTGAATTTGAAGAAAGTTGCTCAACTGATTTGGTTGTGATGATTGCATGAAAGTCCTGAGGGTGATTATGAAAAAAATACAAAAATTGGGAATCTAAAATATGATAATTTATTGCTGTTAGTTAGGTTCGCTGAAAGTCTAGAACGGCTGGATAGATTTGATTAATTTTGGTTTTGAATTCTTTGTGGAAGCCCAGGGAAGGTATTATATATCAATACAATTTATTTTATTATACTCAACGATTTTGTATCAATTTCAAACTTCTAAATCCGCTCATACATTCACTGATAGGCGAAACAACGCGACGTTCGCTGGGTCCGCTAGTCATTAATGAAAAAATGGAAAAATGACTTGTGAGGCCATATTTTGGTATTTAGGCTCAACTTTTCTCAAAACCAATCTGCTGAATATTCTGAAATATGAGTACTTTGATCCTGTACAATTTTTATATTTTTTTACCTACCCTGTATGATGGTTGACTCGCAACCATTCTAAGTGTACCTAATATAATTATCGAATGCACCAACTTTTGGCAATATTGATATATCGGTTGTGGGGTTAATTAAAAAAATATCCATATGTTGCACATTTAAATGAAAACACTGTATATATATAAAAAACTTCTGATATCAACTTGTTCACAAAAAGGATTCGAAGCTTCAATAACTTCTAATTATTATATGCGAGCGCTTTCTATAGCAGACATGCTATCATCTTCATAGCTCTACTCAAACTGAACGTTTTATCTTCTTGTTTGTTCTTTTATACGGTTAGATCGTCTTAGTGAATTTGTTATTGTTGTAGATGGTTCATTAATTAGGGTTTGGGCAGGTAGTTGTCCTCCCCTTTCATCTGGACGTCTCATTAAATTAGCCTGTTCTTGGGATATATCAGGTAATATCCTCTGTGTTGGTGTTTCTCTAGGTTCATTGTTTCTATCATTGTGTATTGTTTTTTGGATTATATTGTTGTGTTTTGATTTGTATTTGTTCCTCGATGAGTGAATTATGACTTTTGAATTTATGGATGTGTAGGTTTTCCCAGATGTTCATACGGTTTCCTTTATTGACTTGCTTTGTGAGTTTGATGTCTTCTGGTGGAGGGAAAGTTATGTTTGTTTTGTATGGCGTGTGTGGCGAGGTTTGATTTATATCTCATTGGGTTTATGTATGCTTATTTGTGCTCGTCGTACTTTTGGATCAGAACAAACATAACTTTCCCCCACCAGAAATCATCAAACTCCTAAAACAAGTCAATAAAGAAAACCGTATGAACATCAGGGAAAACTCCTAAAACAAGTCAATAAAGAAAAACGTATGAACATCAGCCAAAACGTAAACATTCATAAATTCAAAAGTCATAATTCACTTATCCAGGAACAAATACAAATCAAAACACAACATTCCTAACCTAACCTAACCTAACATTCAATATACTCCACAAAACAATTCACATTCCTAGAAACAATGAACCTAGAGAAACACCAACACAAAGGATATTACCTGATATAACCCAAATACAGGGAAATTTAATAAGATATCATGATGACAGGGAGAAAGTCTGCTATCGAAAACGCTCGCATATAATGATTAAAAGATATTAAAGCTTCAAATCATTTTTGTTCAGAGGCTGTGGTTTCAGTTAGATGCATTGCAGTGGAAGCTGCTGTGAAAGACAGGGGGCGAATTTCGTTCAGTGATCAATCTCGAAGCTTGGCTTTGCAACTAACCGCCTTGGATAGAATCTTTTCTCGATCCCATAGATGTCGTTTTTATAAGGAGAAATGTCATCGCCTTTACTTAAACCCAATCGTGCTTAAGGTTTCTGTACATACTTACAATTATAATGTGATTAGGAAAAGCAGCTCTGACTTTTCTCACATACTCAACAAAATATTGAGAATAACCGTTTGCGACATCCAGACAAACAAAAGAAAGTCCTGGAACGGCGTTCAAAATATCTGATAATCTTTCAAAGTCGGCGTCAAGTATACCAGAACTAGCTGCCATATTTTTCAAACAATCTGCATTCTCCAAAGCGAAAGTCTTCCACTCTTCGACGGTGTAGTATTTGTGAATACAGGTGAATAATCCATGCTAGAAATATAATGAACGTTCATGAATGTTATATTCTGGAATTTTGCAAGCCAACAAGAAACATTAAAATACACCATAATACTTTTCAATTCGGATATCCGAGTTGAACCGCGTCTTGTGTTTTTGGTAGTTCGACGTTTCAGTTTCGACTTTGAAGCCATTTTCAAGAAGCGTAGCTCCCTTACCCTAACGACGTATGTTTGTACAGGAGGACAAACGAGTATACCGCTACCTTGTTGGGGTGAGAAAATTATTCATCCAATATGAGGGTCTCATTCAACAGTGTCGGGGCCTTCTATATTAGGAGGATTCGTCTACAGCAAAATGTGTAGCTTCCCTAACTAACGCATTATCGTTAGTTTCCGCCGCTATCGTTGGCTAACCGATTCCTCGACTAAATGAACTCCTGTCGGTTCATCGGTTCTGGTCTGGTCTGGATGAGGGAGGGACCGGTAGTGAGGGCGATGCTGACAGTAATTACAGTAATATCATTACTGTCACGAAGGAGGTAATCTCCGTGAGTCATCTCGTCTGTTGAGGGAGTTGGACGTTTTTCAATTTCAATAGCTTCGCGAATTATCCTGACCTGATCTGAAATGCCTTGGGAATTACTTGATGTGTTCTGCAAGCTTTAAGAAAAGAAAGGTCACATAGATGGTTGGTCTTTCGAATGAGGAGTGAAGAGTAGATTTTCGTGTCTTTGAGTGTCTCATTCCCGAAGAGGAGTATGATGGAAGTCAGTAATGACAACTCACTTCCATTCCTCGACGTTCTCCTCACAGAATCCAATTGATTCTTATCACACACACCGTTTACCTAAAACCAACCCATACTAACCGCTACGTCAATGCCAAGTCCCATCATCATCCTGCCCAAGTAAATTCCGTTCTATCCTTCTTACGCAGGTCTATCAGACTCACTGACAGCCATAATAGATCTAAGGAACTACACAAACCCAAATCCGCTCTTGACCAAAACGACTATGCCGAATTCCAAACCCAAGGATCCATCCAGCTTCAGCAAACCCTTTCCCCACATCCCAAACAGTTCGATGAACAGACGGACCAAAAGACTTTTCTTCCTTATATTCATGGAGTTACCGGCAAAGTGAGCCGAATACTGAAGAGGCACTAATAAGAATAGTATTCAAAGGCAACAATAAAATTTCCATTTTTGTTCGAACACCTGAGGACATAATACCCAATCCAATGAGGCATTGGGCCCATCCCTATTTCCATTAGCAACTCCACCATCCCCCGACTACCGGTCCCCCCTCCAATTGTCCAGGGATATAAATACCAGACCAGAACCGATAGACCGACACTTGACGCTGAACCAATGCAGCAATAGACAGACCGACGAGTATAAAAGGCAATTTGAAAAATATTCTAGAGAAATACCAATGAAAAAAAATCTTCAAGAAAGAAACTCACAACCAATTCTAACTAGCTACTATGTGACAGTTCATAAAAACTGTTATAACTGCAAGTGTTTATATATGATAATCATCATTCTCTATTTTAGATGGTCGTTGCTTCCAATCTTCAGGCGCATATGACCAATGCTCTTCCTGTTGGTTCGCAGGAGCTTCGTCGGGGGGCGCAGCGGTCTTGCACAAAGCAATGCTGCCACCCATTTTTTTCTAACTTTTTATAATAAAAAATACTAGTTTTTTTACGTGGTTATTTACGTGGTTATCCGAACCACCCCGGCCTGAATACCGGCGTGAATAAAGGGGACCCCTTATCCATCACTTTTTTAGACACTCCACATTTTAATTTTAATACAACACAACACAAAACGGAGCCCAACGATAGCACATGGCATCCGCGTTCCTTCTTTGTGGATGGACGTTATCAGCACGTCCGTCCACTACCACGGCCACCATGGAACTCCATATGATAATCATATTCTACACGGTTAAAATTTGTAAAAATTAAGTTTCATTGCTGTACCTACCTACGTTTCTCAAATCGAGAAACCAACTCAATAGTTGAAAATGAAAATTATAAAAGAATGAAAGGAAATACTGAATCTAATTGATATAGAGTACTTTAAAGTAATTTTTGTAGATTTCAGTCAATACCTAGTTCAATTTTGTGAACCCAGGACCATATATGAATAAATTCATGAAAAAATTAAACTGATATGCTGATTAGAAAATTACAGTTACCTATATAAGTTTTTATTTCCTATTATAAAATATGGTTTTATAATATTACATTATGAACTCAATTTCATGCGAAACAACTCACCTTTGAAAGAGCCTTTGCCATCTGAAAAGTTCCGACAGTGTCCATGTTCGACGCCATGATAGGAATGCCATTGTAAGTTTGTTTTGAATTCCGAAATGTTATATTCCTATATAAATTCACCTAGAAGAAAAAACACTGTAGTTCGTAAAGTCGTTCGTAAAGTCGTAATATTGGAAAGATCATTTTGTCGGTGTCTCTTGTCGGGTTTATAGGCCGTCGAATAATGCAGAATTTCTTCATTAGAGCATTACGACGGCCTTCGAACCTAACAAAAGACATTGATATTGACTCGTTTTCTCCGCCAGAATCTATACAGAGTAGGTACAGCGCGATAATCGTCGGTTAGCCGTATTCATATCCTGAAATTGGCAAATATACATTTTTTAAAATATGAAAGTGTTGAAAAAACGTCATTATTTTCATTTGATAAAGTATCTATATAAAAAACCTGATATTTGCCAATTTTCAGGATATGAATCCTATCATTTCCCAAAATACGGCTAACCAATGGTCATCGCGCTATACCATGTATATACTGGGTGAGGCACCCTATACGACACAGTCCCTGTAAACCAAACCAATAATTTTTTCGGGTCTGGAGATTTTTGGGCATACCTACAGCCTTGACGCAAAAAGGCAATTCTCTAAACACTCACCAATCGCTAAAATCATATCTATCTTCTCTTGAATGGGATAAGTTTTCACTTTCAACGGTAATAATTCAGGGAATGTTTTGAAATGTTTAAAAAAAGACAATGATTTTTGAACATTCTGTATAATATTGAGAAACGGGTTTCATCGAAATTAATAACCCTTTTATACTTGGTCAGAATTCGAAGGGATGATTTCCATATATTTCGATGTACCTTATATGAAATCAAAATTCAAGAGTGTAGCGAAATACAGAGTGTTCCATTTAAAAAAACAAAACTTTGATGTGTCACTTTTTTTAGCCACCCTGTAGAACCCAAAATGAATTTTCATCTGCAGCCTTAATCAATATACTTATAATGAAATGGAGAAATTTCCGAAAAAATCAATGGTTTGGTTTACAGGGACCGTGTCGTAGAGGGCAACCCTGTATACAAGATGCATGGTGTAGTTACCGATTCGCTTTTGTTTTATGAGACTGACCTAACTTTGTACACATGTTGATAGATGGTACAAAATGGAAATCTGTCGCGTGTGTTCTGTTCAGATCTTCAATTTTAATTAATGGATCATAATGTAACAAATTATTCACCTAATATCAATTTATTCCCAAATGTGAACAATGTAGAAAATTGAAGCGTGACATTGTCATGCAGTGTCACTTGAGGTGTACCATGTACCTCTGTAAATGAAATGCTGTAATTTATTGAATATCTTTATTATTTCTTTATCAAGAAATGAAACGGATATCCGGTAACTATCCCGTATCTGGTAACGGTCGCAGTGTTACCACATCGCCTTTGATAATATCTACCGCAGTAGTGGACAAAACATCAGACATAACCTGCAGACCACGGCCATAAGACCCGGAAAATAGTTTTCTCAAATTACATCCCTCTTTTGTACTGTTTCTATTACACAATGCCAAAAGTGTTCATATTTTATATGTACCTATTATAATAAAAAAAAAAATATTTATTTCTACGATTAAAACAGATATCAGCAGTTTTATCTCAGAAACGTGTTGTTTTCAGTCTTTGTATTTTCTTCTGATACGATGAATATTTTTTTAATAAATATTTGAATTTCAAATATACTTTTTTTTATTAATATTATATTTAATGACATTATCACATCAATCCTGGAAGTTTCTACAAATATATGAAATTACACATAGGCAGGGCCATCGCCATGGGGGAGGACGGGGGGAGCCTCCCCCCTGCTTTTTCGACTTGGGAAAAAGTTCGGAAAAAGTTGGTAAATTTTAGGCCATGAAGATGGAAAAAATAGTGAAAAAATGAAAAAAAAAATAAAAAAATAAAAATGAGAGAAAATAAAGGAAGAGGTGATAAGAAAAAGGAAAGAACCAAGGCAAGGTTGGGATTTCCCAACATGCATAACTTGAAGAGAATTCTGACTTATTTGAAATCTTCAAAAAGTTTAATTTCTCCCAAGTAAGAAAACAGTCCTGAACAGTCCACAAATTTTGAAGTGACAATTCCCAACTTTTCGCTGTTTTTCGACTTGGAAAAGTTGGGAAAATTCGGGTCGTGAAGATAGAAAAAATAATGGTAGAAAACAATAAGCGCAATATTATTTAAGTGTTGTTTCCTTACATTTGTATTGAATATTCCTATACATGGTGGATATGGTGGAAGAACAAGGACCTTGGTCCAAAGTAGAATAATTTCCATTATTATTTTTATAATTACCAAATTTTTTTTGTTTGTGCATACCCTAATGGGCATAAGCATTCAGCCAATCTTTGAATAGCTAAGTGAGAAAATTGTTATATTATAGTAGTAACTATTCCCTTTTGGCTTTCATTTTTTCGAAAGTTGGGAAATTTTTCTGGTGGGGTTGGGAAAATTTGGATTTCCTTCCCCCCCCCCTGGTATTTCTTTTCGCTACGGCCCTGCACATAGGTATCTATATTTGTTTTTCTCGTCCTTCGTTTATTTATTTTTTACGTTCACCGCCTGTACTCTCTAATTATTTCAACGACATTTATATTACATAACTAAGAAAATTTTACAAAAATGAGGAATTGGTATTGCCCTAGTTCGATTCTAAATGTTCATTACAGAATATTGTTACTTATCGTGATAGTTTCTTTGCAATAAAATGAGAATCGTGTCTTGCTCTTCACACTATGTATATTCAATTGCTTACAATACATGCTCTTTCAATGACAACGGAAAAATGGAAAACGTTTTTTCCCGTACCCCGTACCTAATAACCTAACCTAACCTATTATTCTTCTTCTCTTTATTCTTCATCGCTAACCCTATTCATACCACATGTGAACTACAAAACAATTGACATCTGCCAATCATACGTATACCTATACTAGAATACGAGAAAATAATTACAATCACGAAAATTTATCTCAACAAATATCACGAAAGTGGACTTACAAAAGTAAATCATTGGATTTATTGATATACCCAAATATGTTACGCGATAGTAGATATTTGGCAAAATCGAAGCAAAAGAAATAATATTTAATGAAAATGTTTGAAAAATTTCAATGTGCTGTCTCACTGATTTTTTTTTATTCTTGGGAACGTAGGTACGTTATAAAGTTTAAAGAATTGTATTTTCTTAGCCCAAGCAATAATTTCAAAGGCTGCTTCTAGATTTTGACGAAAAAACTATATTGAACGAATTCTACAGTCGGCCGCAATACCGTTTTATATATTTCATTCCAGCACTAAATTATATTTTTCAAAATTGTAATTAAGTTCTGAGTTTGAAATCCATTACCTATCTTTCATGTAATTGTGTAGTTTAATTTCAAAACCTACAATCGTAGGTGAGTACCAAGACCATAATATAATCACTGCAAGAATACATTTAGCATACCTATGTTATTCGAACAATAGAAAATATTTAAACAACTAATGAAGAATGACAAAATAAGCATAGGCATAATCAAGTACCTACCTACTTAAAGTGCTAGTAGCAAATCAATATATATTTCAGTCAGCATTTAATTTACTCACATCGTTTCTGCTCTTTATAGTCGATCTTTTAGGCCTCAATAAAACGTCTTTGAAATCTAATTTGATTTCATTTATGATATTGGGCATTTTTTCAGTAGAGTGCTACCCAGAAAAATGAATTAAAATAACTTTCAGCTGACTTATCTGACGTAACCCAAACCCCCCACTTCTCCAATGAGTTTTTATTGGCAGTAAACTGTAATAGGTAGACCTTGCGACTTTGCCGTTAGCATTCTGATATGGAAGTGTCTACGCGCCCGCCGTCCAACAGAAGGAAATATCGGTAAGATGAGTCCCATATGTTTTAAGTCAATCAGTCTTCTTCATTCCTAAACTTTAAGGATTTTATATTAATTCGTACATTGCGAAATGACTTATTTCTATATCAATGCATTTATACCGACTGATCTTCAATTATTTGGGGAGGTTACTTGCCCTCTTTATATGTAGGTATGAGCTGAACTCGAATGTTTTTTTCCTTACAACAGCCTATAAAACAGCGTCAGTTCATTGACAAGTACGACGACGTTTATTTCGTCAGGACTACGAGGTTTGTTGATGTTCAACTATTTCAGTAATCGTTTCATGAAATACTATCAAATTTTGATTTCAGAATCTTGGGCATTGGTAATTTTGTCCTGAAAACTGAGTAGGTTCCGAAACTGATTGAAGTTGTTTAGCAAGCAATGTTTTTGTCGTTGTTGATTCAATGTACTATCCGCTAGTTAGTGATAAAATTTTAAATTATATGAATGGATGTGTAATCGTTGCGAGGGAATATATAGTTTATTATAAATTCTCCGATTGTATGTACTTCTTCATTGTTATTTGTAATTAATTTGAATTATTTGAAGCACTCTCGGTAGGCGACTTTTTGTAGTTTTCTTTACATATAATACTTTGACTGTAGCGACTGAAATGACATCGATATCATATGGTGTATAATATCGTAGACGTTCTCATATTTCTATTCAAATTGAACCAAATAAGTCCAGATTCTTAACGAAATTGATTAGTTCATTTGGTGAATAATCAGGTCAGATGACAAAAATGAAAATTGGTCAAACACTCAGCTAGTTCATCATCGCCTTTCGACAGAACAACTTCGAAGGATGTATAATGCCTTGGAATGGACCTATCTTGGTAAATTTCATCAGAAGTTTGTAAGTCTTTTTGCAGTCCAGATTAACAAAGCCCAAGGCAGTACCAATGGCAGGTTTTGGTCTGATGAAACTGCTTGTAGCGCTTTCCCTTGTAAGCTGGTCAGCAGATACATTTCCTTCCATTTCGGTATGACCAGGCATTCACACCGGCGACAAGTTGTTAGGTATTTCTATTTAGGAGGTTCTTTGAAAGTTCACCACCAACATAGATGTTGCTCACCGAGAGCCAAGTGCTTCCAGTACGTGTTAGTTTGTTTTTTGCCAATCTCCGTACATATAAATTATAGGTCTTTATGCATCTGGTATCTGTCTCTGAACTGAGTCTGTTTAAAACAGGTCGTAGTTGGCTGTGGGAGGTCATTTCTAGAATGTTGTGGCTCATTTCATTGTAAGCCAGAAGTCTACTAGGCTTCGCCAGAAGTCATTAGTAAAAACCAAAGTGGTTTCATTTGAACTGATTCCTTTAGCTACTTTGAGGCGCTGTTTTTTGTATTAGAAACTTTCGCCTTTTTACTTCAACTTTGCTGGCAATTTGTACACTTCCATTACAGATTCACTCCAGCAAAATTTAATAGGAATAGGGACCATTGTCACATGATTTTTCGCTAGAGGGAGCAAGTCACTTTCTTTTCCATGTATTTCCGTAATTTTAGCGATGAATTGATTGGTTCCAGATGCATAGAATATTTCTGGTGTGATCACTTGGACTCCTTCCCAATATAAAATATTTTCTCTAAAACTCTCGACCTTTGACACTCTTGATAACGAAATAAAGAGATTCAATAAATATCAGCATTTCATTTACAAAAGTGCAGAGTGCACCTCTAATGACCCTACTTGACAATGTCAAGTGACCACTTCAGTTTTCACTGGTGTTCACATCAGTTGAAACATGTTTCAGCTTGGACTCCATAAATTGAAGATCTCCACAAAATACGCGCGACAGATTTCGATTCTTGCACCATCTATCAACATGAGTACAAATTCGGGTCAATTTAATTTCCCGCGCCTAGAGTTTTGGAAAAAAGTGGTTCGGTAAAAACATCATGGGTTTTTATGAATCTTTAGCTATATAATAACGATTAGTATCAAAATTATGAAAGTTGTGCATAATGTACATTCCTCACATCAGAGATTCAAATATCTATCAACAGAATGCGACATCTACGTGTAAAAACAATAAGTTTCTTGTTTGTGGTTGAGAAGTTTTCTCGTTGAAAGGCAGAAGCATTGTCTATAGATTTATAGAGAATGGCAGAAGCATTGTCTTTGTATATAGGGTTAGTCTATATACATAGGCAGAAGCATTGTTTAAGGATTTAGACAATCGCAGAAGGATTATGATTTTCGTTGTCTCAAAAGATTATCAATTCTGTATCAACACTTGAAAAACCTTTGTATACAAAAGCAATAAGATTGTAGAAAAAAACAATTGTTTATTAAAAGCGCGAAAATGTGTTTGGATAAATTTTGCTGCGAAACGCGGAGAGGAGCGCGGTAATTTATTATGAGCGGAAAAGTATTTTGTGAACTTTAAATTACGAACTTAATATTTTTGTTTTAATTCGGGCAGGGCCGTTGCCATGGGGGATGGGGGGAACCTCCCCCCCCCTGCTTTTTCGACTTGGGAAAAAGTTGTGAAATTTTGGGCCATGGAGATAGAAAAAATGATAATAAAAAATGAATAAAAATTAAAAAAATACAAAATGAGAGAAAAGAAAAGGAGAGGTAATAAGAAGAGGGAAAGAACCAGGAGAAGGTTGGGATTTTCCAACATGCATAACTTGAAGAGAATTCTGAGTTGTTTGAAATCTTCAAAAAAGTTTAATTTCTCCCAAGTAAGAAAACAGTCCTGAACAGTCCACAAATTTTGAAGTGACAATTTTACAAAATTCCCAACTTTTCGTTG